>JAOTAY010000005.1:41873834-41895001 GCA_025629805.1 Erythroxylum baracoense
AGAGTTGAGAGAGAAGGAAGGGTTGAATTGGCTAGTGTATTTTTTAGATTAAATTCCTGAGGAAAGTAATCTAAATACTCAGAGAATTGTGGGATTTAGAATCTAAGGGAAGTGCTACCACTTTCCCTAGATTGAGAAAGTTTTTACTTTCCTAACTATTCAAAAAAATGAACCAAACATAATAATATAAATTTTAAGAAAAATATTACTTTCTCAATCAAGAATCCATGCCAACCAAATAAGGCCTTAATGTTTTTCAAGTTATAAAATATATTAAAAATGCTCAAATACAAAATACAAACTATAAATAAAGAAAACTGAAAAGAATCCTCCATAGATTTATTACTTCAAATTAATATTGCAAAATTGAATAAAGTTATATTCTTTTTACATTTAATCCTATTAATACACTAAATTTCTTACATAAAATTAAGAGTTATTAACTATTTCACTAATAGAAAGGACCAAGCCTTGGATTTATTCAACACAAAATTCATATAACAATATTGCAATTATATCACATGACACAAGAGTACGTGTCATATGAATACTTATTAAACCAAAACGAAACTTTGGAATCCAGTTATTGGTAAACCAATCCAGCTGAAATATAGAAATAATATAATGACTGCTCTAAAATTGACCAACATTGTTCGAGTAACGATGAAATTCTGGTAAATCTTCTTCATCAATATCGAATTCTTCTTCTAAAATCTCTACATTTTCATCTTCGTCTTGGTTGCTCTTGCTTCTGCTTTTATATATTTTACATAGCACCCAATCCTTCATCTATCATGTAAAAAAAAGAGAGAAAAAAAGGAATATAATATAAAAGTTAATTATAATTAATCAACAATTAATTTAATACGTATCCGAAGCAGTGTTTTAAAAGGTAAAATAAATTTAGAGTTTAAAAGTTTCAACTAATATTAGAGCGTCGTAAAATTGATCAAAGATTAAATAAAATTAAAGAAATTAAATATGATTGAAAAATATTGTCCTTATTTATAATTTAAAGTTAATTAAAAATATTATTAAATAAAAATTAATTAATTAATTTCAATTTATAAGAACTTATTAATTGATTTTAAGAATAATAAATCAAACCGAAAAGTTAAAAACTGAACCGAAAAATTAGATTCTTTAAAATTTTTATGATTGATCCGAGCTAATAAAATTAATCACTGATCTAAAGATTAGTTGTGGATTTCGGATAATTACAATATACAGCTCTACGTACCTTCGTCTGGTCTTCACCAGCTTTAATCATTGATCCAAAGAATAACAATCGTGGTTTTCGGATAATTACAATATACAGCTCAACGTACCTTCGTCTGGTCGTCACCAGCTGTTGTGCTAGAGGATGGAGCAAGCAAAGTATACTCGTGCATCTTCCATATAGTTTTGGTTTCATTAGGGTGTTTTCCTTCATAATAATTCAGCGATTTCCTGTAGCCTATAGGAACAAGTCTGCAACATGGAATAGACATGTCAATCCCAGTAGATATCCAGTATCCATCGCCAGCTACTCGATATGTCCCATCTGGGTGTCTGGATGTGAAGAAGAACCAGTCATGCTCTCTCACCCTTTTATACATATCTGCTCATAGTAACACGCACAAGTTACATAAACGAAGAGACTTGTTCTTCTTAAGAACTTTAAATAGTGCAGTGGTATGTATAAACCTGTTAGTTCTTGAGGATGAAAACGGTAGAGATCAACCACGTGGATTCTATGGAAGGGCATTGGTATGATATTGACCTTCTTATACAAGAAATCAAGCAACTCTTCGTCGGTAGGAAGCCACCGATAACCAGGCGGTAACTTTCTGAGGTCCTGACCAGAGTGGTCATTGCTCATGTTATTCCTGTTGATGATGCTATTAGATAGGAGGCTATTATTTTCCATCGTCGTCAACGCGAAATTGACTGGAGGAGTTAGATCAGTTCATGAGATTCTTGAAGAACGTTTACATATAATGAATTAGGATTCCTTAATCCGAGTAGAACTAGGATTCTTTAATCGGATAAGAGTTGGTATTTCCTTGATCCGATTAGAATTATCATTCTTTAAAACGTGTTTTTTTGAAAGAAAAGTTCAAAGTATTGTATGTCTTATCAAAATTAAATTCCAAACTTATTCTGTTTTGTTCTTATGATAGAAAAAGGTAACTCATATAAGCAATTTTGTAGGAGCAGAAACACAAAAAAAATCCGTAAATTTATTAGAAAACCAGCTTACAGTCCGACTGCTCCATGACAATTTATCATCTGATACGGAAGACTGAAAGATTAGGACTTGATAGTAACAAATTTCATTTCCTGCAAACAAAATAGAATTCTTATAACTTGCCAAGTCCATACGCTAACATTACATACGATCAAAATTTTACATAACTATTCATTCCTATCTTTGTGCAAGCTATATCTAGTCAGACTACTCGTGTTGTTGCTCTCTAGACATAAATCAAAAACAGGACGGGGCAGACAAGATATAGTACTGACAGGACTTTTGGTATTCAAATCCGTAAGAGTTCACCATTAAGTTGCATTTGCTGCATCTTTTCTGCTTTGCATTGAAGGCATATACTTCAGGCGGTAACTCACCAGTGAAGGTCCAAATATTCTGTATTTACCAGCACTGCTGAAAGCTGCTTCTGCATCAGCCTGTTTCCGGAAAACCACTTTAGCCCGACTGCTCTTCTTCAGCACTTCTGTTTCTGATTCCATGAGAAGTCCAAAACGGCTAAATATATTGTTCAAGTTAGTTTTTGAAGGGACGGAATCCAAGTTTGTGAACTTCAATATCAAAGCTGTTGGAGTTGAATCGAAATCGCTATCTTCTTCCAAGTCATATGCCGTGTCCAGTGCTTCCATATCAGGAGACTCAACATCACTTTGCAGTTCTATATCCAAGTTGGTACCACATTGAACAACTGATTCTGGCTCAGCAGTGGGGTCTTTTTCAATGGCATTATTGGGCATAATGTCTTCGGTTTCTTTTTCATTTTTAAGGGAAGATAATTCTCCAGGATTGCTTTGGATAACCGTATCTGCAAAATAGGAATCTTTCATACGCTCAGACACATTTGTTTCAGTTTCAAGCTTCACTGATTCTTTCTCAGAATCATCATCGACTCTACGTTCCATTATAGGCTCTGTAAGCTGCTGCTCGCTGAGATGATCCGGGCAAACAGAATTCCTGAATGCAGTAAAGAAGCTCGTCATCGGTTCAAAGAAACTAAATCCCTTCATGGGATCCTTGGCAGCAAGGGAAAGACGTAAGACCATGACCTCAGTTGAAGAATCCTCCATGGAGAACAGCTTCTTGCCTTGAGATTTTACACAGATAGACTTATCTTTGCTTTCGCACTGTGCTGACAGTTTTTTGGAGGTTCCTTTATCTGATTTTAGTATTGGCGTCTGCCCATTCATTTGAGATGCAACCCTGAGGATGCTATCCCCGACTCTATAGGTTTTCTTCAGCTGGGAATAATTTGAGTCAACACCAGATGTTGAAGAACTCTCGGGCTGGTAATGATTTGTGTCAACACCTGATGTTGAAGAACTTTTGCTGTATTCTACAGCTGATGGATCAGAAGAATCAACAACCTTCCGTTTCTTACCACAGGACACACGAATTGACTTCTTTTCACCTTTACCAACCAACCCACTTTTACAATTAGGAAGAGATGATCGTCTCTCGGCCATCAGGTCAGCCAAACTTTTCTCTTTCTTGACAGAATGATCACCAAGTCCAAAGAAATGCTTACGTTTCTTAGACAGGCTATATTGACTCTTTGATTTACCCTTTCCAGACCACACAAAATCAACCATTTTAACTTCCGAAACTTCATTTTCACTCACATTAGAATCAAGCATTACTTCCTCACTATCATCCGTTACTTCTTCAAATGATGGGACCTCTGTATCGCTCTCCAATATGGCTCCAAGGAATTGCAATTGAGGCGGGTCAGAATAACCTCTCCAATGGTTGAATGCCAGCAGTTGGGCTTCTACAGACAAAAGTTCAAGTCTCTCCACTCCACCTAAAGGCAACTGGCCAAATGCTTTGACATACTCAACAAAAGTCTTAGGTTCAAAAGTATCTGCAGTAGAGAAACTATCCCCTCCATCCTTTCTACTATATTCTTCCCGTACTCCAGCATTGATAATAGACTGTGTTTTGATCTTGCTATAGTTAGGCATGCAAGGACAGGCTAATCCGTACTCCGCCCGTCTAGCAACCTCATCCAAAGCACACTCAACAGCATAAGAAAAATCCTCAGTATTACTCTGTTTTTCCATTTGAGAAAAATGGGACCTGAAAGGCTTTATCATAGACTCGTCATTCCAAGCAAAGGTTTGGTCCCCAAAATATGCGATTAAATAGCCATCCCTTTTGAAATACTTCTTCGCCTGATCTGAACAAGTAGAAGGATCAATTATTTGGCCAGGCCACCAAGGATGGCTCCTCACCTTGCCCCATACCAGATCACCGACACCTACCTTCAGCTTTGAGATTGCTGCCTTTCCAATTATAGCCCCTGTAATATTACTATCTCTTCCGCTCCCATTATTGTCACTTCTCCCATAAATCATTTCATCAATAACATCATCACCATTGATTTCACGTTTACTGGTCTTGGCTTCATCAATTTCCATTGCACGAACCTCATTCCCATGTGAAACTACCTCCACCTCGACCCGATCACAATCTCTTTGATCCTGAAAATCACTACCACTAGCTAATTTCACTTCCACATCGACAATGCCAGGCACCAAACCAGAAGAACCCACGTCCCCTAGATGGCTTCGATCACCAAGCACGGACCTTGAACTCTCAGCAACATCACCATCCTCCATTCTCATTTCCGCCACACCAACAGCTCCAGTTTCGGCTTCATTCCCCCAAATTTTCTCGTCTAAATTAACCTTTTCTCCTTTAACCCCTCCAACGTTGCCATCAACAGACTCCCGAGTTTGACCTTTAACATTAACAAGATTGATTAGGGTTTTAGAACCACAGGTATCAACCCCACTAACATCATTCCCTTGTTCAGTCGGAACGGCGTCGGAATTAAGATCGATTTGGTCAAAATTCATAGACATGAATCAACCCTAGAAACACATACATATGTATCATCAAAACATTGATTATTTACCCCCAAAAAAAGGGTAACTCCTGCCAAAATAAACCGTATTCAATTTCAATAAATCAGAAACAGAGAACGGAAAAAATACCTTTTTATTACTATATTGAAAACGATTTCTCTAGAGAGAGCTAGTTGAGTGAGTGATGAGAAACGTATAGGATTAAGAGTGATTAGAGCGTTGAGGAGTTTTAAGCGGAGAAGGAGACGTACTGTGTCGTATGGAAATTGGTTTCCAGTTCAGATAATGACGTGTACGGCCAGATATCAGTATTTACACGTGGATTGCATCCGACGGCTCACTCCTCAAATCAATTGTAATGTTGTGATCTATTAGGTCTCCACGTGTTTTCCTCTTCAAACGATGTCGTTCGCGTTTTGATTGTCTCCTCTCTCCCGCCAAAACCAGAAGCATTAAATAGAGGGAAGTGAAAATTAAAAATTCTGGAGAATGGGAACGATGAAGTACCACAGTCCGATGACCGTCGGCACCGATGTGGTGAAGATTTTGGAGACATACTTCCCAGAAAACGACTTCGTCGTCGATGAGTACAAGCTTATGCTTACGTCCCATTTGATTAACTTCTTCTCTACGCCTCCTGGCGGAGATTTCTCTTCTCAGGTTTCTTCTTTGCTTCTCTAGTTAGGGCATGACTTACTGAGTAATCGATTTGTTTCTTTTTTAATGTTTAGTTTCGAAATATTTAGCCTTATGCTGTTTACGAGATGATTTAGAGAGGGATTGAGCTGAGAGAGGTAACAATTATTATTATATGATTAGGTGAAGCGTGAGAGTAGCATATTCGTTTTGCCGGTGGACTTTCAACAGTTTCGGAAAGTGTGTGATGTTGATGAATTTTATGCGGCTTTAGCAGACAAGCCTAAAATGGCTCTTTCTTGCATGGGTGCTGCAGTTCACAAGGTACAGAGCAGAATTGATGGAATGTTTAGTTAAAATTTTGTTTCTGTTGCCTTTTTTTAAGTAAAGGAAATGAATTAGTTAGAATTGGAACAGGTGCTTTTGATGCAATGGAATGATAACATATTGGATGAAGGGATGAAGATTAATGTTCGTCTTCACAACTACCCTGAGTCTATGATTGCTTTGAAGAATCTTAAAGCGGCCTATATTGGTATCACATCTTTAATCTAAAAATTTCCTGCTTTTTCTGGCCTAAGAATTTAGATTTTGGATGTATCTTTGCATTCCGGTTTATTCCATGTTGAGGGATTGCTATGAATGACATGATCTTCTGTAATGTGACAGAAAAGCTTGTTTCTGTGCGGGGAACCGTTGTGAAAGTCACCACCGTCAAGCCACTGGTTGTCAAGATGACTTTTGACTGTGAAAAATGTAAATCCAACATAGTTCGGGTTTTTCCCGATGGAAAGTTTTCACCACCATTCGCTTGCAATTTAAATGGGTGCAAGAGCAGAACTTTCAAGCCTATTCGGTCTTCTGCAGTAGCCATAGATTTTCAGAAAATAAGGTAGTCTTTGTATGTCTAGTACAAATCAAAACTTCAATCTTTCTAAAGCTTAATTTCGTCCAGATGTGGGGATAGGTTTTCTTGCAAGCACATGATATAAGGCAGCATTTGCTGTTTTCTTTTTTATCTTTCCGGCACTTACATATTGCCCTGTCAATGTAATCTGTCCAGAATACAGGAGTTACTGAGGCCCGAAGATCATGAAGATGGGAGGGTACCTAGAACTGTGGAATGTGAACTAACTGAAGATCTTGTTGATGCGTGTATCCCTGGTGACGTGGTGACTGTTACTGGAATCATAAGAAGTATCAATAATTATACGGACATAGGAGGAGGTACATATAGCATATTCTCTCTTGTACACAAATTGCTTCATTATCTTAGGCATAATTTATGTGGATATTTAGGGTCAATGTATCTTCCCTGCCTTTCTAAAACTGGTTCATCAACAGGAACCCATGTGCTATGCATTTAGTGCTCTATTTTCTAAATGAAAAGAATTACCACGATAGGCCAAAAAAATTTTCCATATGAGAATGTCTACCATGTTAATGTGTTATTCTTGTTGAATTTTCACCCTTAGACTTCATTCTGATGCATGATACCACCTGTGACTACATATGGAACGAATGGTCCTGGAAGTTGGGAAGTTGATAGTTTAGAACTTTCTAGGCCCTTTATGTTTCTACGAGTAACATGAAGCTATCCGAGAAATATTGTATGTACGGCATTCATCATAGACGTTTTAAGGCTATTAAACCATTGCTTAGCACATTTATCTGGACTCTTTATACTTGCAGGAAAATCAAAAAGCAAAAACCAAGGATTTTATTTTTTGTATCTTGAAGTAATTTCCATAAAAAATTCCAAGTCCCAATCAACATCTGAAGATATGCACGATTCTACATCCAGTAACAGAGCCACAAAATTGTCTGATTTATATTCCTTCTCATCAAGGGATTTGGAATTCATTGTGAAGTTTTCAGAAGAACATGGTTCTGATATCTTCCGCCAGATACTTCAATCAATATGTCCATCAATCTATGGACATGAACTTGTTAAAGGTAAATCTTTCTCTTGAGGGCTTCCAAGGCTTTTTTTCTAATTAAAACTTTACGCTATTTCCACTGCATCTTTCATCTAGTTGGCAAGCAAGGATGTTCAGATCTTTATTTATCAATTTATAGTCACACGATGCGGCTGGAAATATACAACAATGATCCGTGTGATACTAAATTTGCCAACATTTGAAATATAATGCCCAACCAGTTGCCCATGGTATTCAAATTCTCTATTTCTTTCACTCATAGTAGTAAACTTTCTAATTGGCATTTGGAATACCTATTGAATACATGGATGGTAATGAATAAGCTACCTTTCTCGAATTGTTTATAGCTTATTTGTTGTGGTTGTCTCTTATATTTTGTGGTTGTCTCTTATATTTGTTTAAGCATTTGGTGCCCAATTCATGTTCTTTTAACAGCTGGGATGACGTTAGCATTGTTTGGAGGTGTGCGGAAGTATTCAATGGACCAGGACAAGGTTCCTGTCAGAGGAGACATCCATGTAATAATTGTTGGTACTTTCCAAATCTTTCAATCATTCTATCGTCTCTATAGTGGAATACACATGCTGCATTGCTGCACTAGCAACATTTTTTGTTTTCTCCTATTTTGCGGACAAATGAGAGTAGAAAATAACTTAAGATGATATTTTTCCAGGTGATCCTGGACTAGGCAAGAGCCAGTTACTGCAGGCTGCAGCAGCTGTTTCCCCTCGTGGCATCTATGTGTGTGGCAATGCCACAACCAATGCCGGCCTTACTGTGGCTGTAGTCAAGGATGCTGTAACAAGTGATTATGCATTTGAGGCTGGTATTCATCTTCCTATTAGCTTTTTAGAGCATGCTGCATGGATTGTCTTATTATAAGCTGGTAACAGTTTTGCGAAATGAGTGTTCACCTGTAGTATTGATCATGGATGGATGAGCAAAATTTGACTGTTAACTGTTCTCCCATGCTTGGGAGAAACCATAATGTGACCTTAAAAGCTTCCATCTTATTGTTGATTGCAATAGTTCAGTGATCAGTGGAGATCCGTATTTGACAGACTGGTAATGATAACAGAAAACACAGGAAAAATAATTGAAGACATAATTACTTAGGTAATTTCAGACAAGGAACTTATCAGTGTGGTTCGCATGGTCACTAGCTCGTCTATTAATGAAAATTTTGGTTCTTGTAGCTCAATCTAAGGTTCCTACATATTATCTTTGCAGCTTATAAATATTCAGATAGAGATTATTAATGATGAGTTTATTTCCAATAGGTGCAATGGTACTGGCTGATGGTGGATTATGTTGTATTGACGAATTTGATAAAATGTCTGCAGAACATCAGGTTTAACCTGACTGGTAACAAATTCTTTTATGTGTTTAATCGAGCTGCCTCAGCTGACAATGGGACTGCCACAGGCGCTTCTGGAAGCCATGGAACAACAATGCGTATCTGTTGCAAAGGCTGGTCTGCTAGCAAGTTTATCAGCACGAACTTCTATCTTAGCAGCAGCAAACCCCGTTGGTGGACATTACAAGTAATTTCTGAATTTGATTTATATGTGTTTCTTTCCTTTAATGCTGCCTGATAATAATAAATGATATGTGAAACTCATAGATTTGGTTTCAAGGAACTTGTCCCTGACAGCTATGTGAGCTGACTAAATGTCCGATGTCGGTCAAAACATGGACTGGCAGATATCAATCATTTCCTACAGTTGATAATTTTGAAATCTCAAATAGTTATTCTCTAAATATAAAATTTGATTTTAGGCTGTATGAAATCTAAATTGCAGCCGTGCGAAGACAGTAAACGAAAATTTGAAAATGAGTGCTGCTCTGCTCACGAGATTTGATTTGGTTTTTATATTACTTGATAAACCTGATGAAGTACTGGATAAAAGAGTCTCAGACCACATAATGTCCGTAAGTTCTTCTGTCTGATATTAACATATTGGGACATTTGTTCTCAGGAATAACAATGTATTGACGGATAAATGTTTATGATAACCTTGCAGCTTCATGCTGGATACGGAGAACAGTCATCAGCAGCGAAAAAGCAACGTATAGGTAGCCAACTGCCCCCTTTTGTTTTATTTTCTCTTGGAAAGTGGAATTAACGAAGCATTATGGCAAACTAATGCATGTTATTAGGAATTTCAGTTTTCCTGTGAATAATTGTGTTTTGATTTCACAAAATGCAGCTTCACAAAATGATGGAGGCATAGATACAACCATAGGTTGTTCTTTAGTTTCAAGGTTGAGACTTGACCCAAGGAAGGATTCTGATTTTTCTCCATTGCCAAGTCCACTTCTCCGCAAATATATTGCTTATGCAAGAAATTACATCTTTCCCAGGTAATTCTGATCTCTTTGGCATTTCGCATAATCTCCACCTTGTGACTACCATTACTGATAAGGAGACTTGAGTGGTTTTGTTGATAAGGATGTCTAGACCAGCGGCAGAAGTACTTCAAAAGTTTTATTTGAGACTTAGAGACCGCAACACATCAGCCGATGGTACACCAATAACAGCAAGGCAATTGGAAAGTTTGGTAAGGTTGGCGGAAGCTAGAGCTCGCATTGAGTTAAGAGAAGAAATAACAGCCCAAGATGCAATGGTTAGTGAACCTTGAAGTTTTTGACATAAGCATCCTCCTGGATTGTATTTTGGAAGAGCGCTGCTTCCGATCTATATATAACATGACTTCTGGTTTCGAACATGAGCTGTTTGCAGGAGGTGGTTGAAATAATGAAAGAATCACTTTATGATAAGTATGTTGATGAGCATGGTTGCGTGGATTTTGGTCGGAGTGGTGGAATGAGTCAACAGAAAGAGGCAAAAAGGTTCCTAAGTGCTCTTAATAAGCAGTCGGAGTTGCAGCAGAAAGATACCTTTTCAATTGCTGTAGGTGAAAATTTTTTTTACTCCATTTCTGCCCATTAGTAATACCTCCTAATATGAAGCTCTCCATAAATCCGCATTCATTTTTGTATTCCAGGAAATTTACAGTTTGGCGGACAGGATTGATCTGAGAGTGCCTGATATTGATACATTTGTGGATAACTTGAATAGTGTCGGATATCTTCTTAAGAAGGGACCGAAAACATTTCAGGTACTGAATTGCATTCTACAGATCCTGTGCCCTAAGAGTCAGACATGCTGTTTTATCTTCCATAAACGACCTGCTCTTTTGCTTCAAATCCTTGATCAGGGATATATTGACAATCTTGGACAATTCCTTTGCTTGCATGAATAACTTCCTAAACTATGACCATGGCTTGGTAAGATTAGTCAATGGCCAACAATTTTGGTTAACTAATGCCCTCTTCATGCAGGTGCTAACATCATCTTACACACGAAGTCAATCGTCAAGGTCAAAGGGTTGAAGCTATTGGAAACACTCTGATAATCCTGTTTGTGATCATTGTGGTCAATCGGCTGTCTGCACGCAGAACCTGGATTCATTTTTTGGAGGAGGGTCAAAATCTACAAGAAATGGTCATATCCTTCCACTTACACAGCAATTACATGCACGTCCTCAGATTTCCCATTACACAAAGATCCACTCATGCTTCACTTGGCTCTGTAAAGTTAATATTACAGCCTGAACTCGAGCTATATGACTTAACATACTTCAATCTCAGTGATATAGTATACAAGTACAGATCAGATTATAGTAAATAGCAGCCATAAATATCTCTAGCAATTGAGTCTAACTACCACTTGAGGAAGCCTCGGCTGCCTTCTTCCTTTCTCTCCTGTCCTATCTGGCCTTAGAAGCATGCTTACAGGTACACATCCTTTAATGCATATATCTTATTATACTTGGGTTCATTTGGTGGTATCCCATTTTGTTCCATACAAGCCACAGTTTCTAAAACCTTGCTGGAAATTGCAACTCTTATACATATTTTAGCTAGATCAGATTCTGCTTCCTCCTTTACAACCTTTCCTGCACTTCCTTCCATAGCAATAGTACCTCTCCTGGTTTTCTAGCGAGGGCAATACCATTTGCAAGACTTCCATAGGTAGCTTTACTAGCATGAAACAATTCTCCAGATTACTTTGCTTCCTTTAACCAACCCAGCTCTACACTATCCTTATACCAATATATTCCAAGCAATTACATCAACTTTCACTGGTGAGGTCTTTTGATCATCTCATTGAAAATCTTCTTGACCAACTTCGGTTAACCTGGAAGTGCAAAAGCCTTCATCATCAAGGTAAGTTAACTGACCTGAAGTCTGTGGAATTTATGTTGTTGTGATCTCATTGAAGAGGGCAAGAGGCCCTGATCTATCATCAACCTTTATGCATTCACCCATCAGGATCTTGTAAAAGACAACATCAACGCTCGGTTTTAGCTCTATCAGCCATCTCTTTCAAAAACTCCTTTGTCTTATCTATTTGCAAGTGTTCGCAATGATCCTAAAGCAGAATGTTACAAGTGATCGTGTTAATGGGCACACTAACTTTTGTCATCTCAGCCAGCACTTGTAGAGTAGGCTCCATCCATCCTGCCTTCAAAGTTTTATTGTTTGAGCAATAGATCACGTTTACGTTTGGTATTTGGTGGTCTTGGGAATAATTTCTCGTCAGGAATGAGGTCAAAGGTAACATTGGAAGCATATTTATTTTGGAAAGTAACACTTTGACTATTGTTGGGACTGCAGCTTGACTAAGTAAATATTTTTTGAAAGTTAAAGTAGTTTAACTTAGGAAAATCAACTTGGAGTCAACTGAGGTTCTAACATGTTGCCTATAAAAAGATGTAATTCTTTATTTGTATGCATCCATTATCAAAGAGTACATCACTTCAAAGAAGAGTGAAAAGAATGTTAGATTCCTCATAGCCCTTTGTAATTTTAAAAAGTATTTTCTCAAAAATTGGTATTAGAACTAAGTTCTTTTAGTTATTCCTTGTACGAAGTGAAGATGGACGACAAATTTGGTGGTAGCACGATCAAACTAACGGTTACAAATTATGACACATGGAAGACTATAATGGAGGATCATCTTTGTTGCAAAAATTTGTGTGTCACAATCGAGTACAAAGGAGTTATTCTTGAAGGAGGTGATTAAAATCAATGGAAGAAGATGGACTGAAAAGCTCTTGGCACCATTCGACAGTGGGTCGACATTAATGTCGTCTACCACATTGCTAAAGAGATTAGAGCCTATGATGTATGGCAACGGAAAAATGCATAAAATAGGATTTCAGTCAATCTCAAGTATCGGGAAGGTGAAAGTGCTTCTTATACTTGAACAACTTGCAAGAATTGCTAAATCAACTTACACTACAAAACTTGACTTGGATGATGAAATATAAGCACTAATCTTGTTAAGCAAGTCAATAGTTCCAGTTGTCGGCTTCAAAGATATCGTACTTGATACCAACATTAGATGCAAAATGGTATTGAAGGATGTAAGACATATTCTTGAGATTCGTATGAATGTTATATCTGGAAATGTCTTTGATGATAAAGGTTACGACAACAACACCAAAGGAGGAGAATGGAAGCTTAAGTGAAACTCACTAATACTGGTGGAAGGAAAGGTCGGAGGATTATTTAAGATTGATGTCAGGTATGATGATGGAGAGATAAATGCTGTTAATCATGAACTTTATCTCGAGTTATGACATTGAAGGCTTGGATACACGAGGGAGAAGTGATTGCAAGTAGATAAAATTAATGAAGTAGTAAAGAAACTTAAGAAATACTATTTGTATTCTGCTCAACGGTTACAGAGAAAAGGAGTAAATGCTCTTATTTATATTGAGAAGGCATACCACATGCTGGTAGCTCATTAGATAGTACAGAGGTGAAATTATTCCTTTTGTACAAATTTCCTACAATCACGGATGATCAATCATTTATAACAGAATTGGTAATACAACAAAACGTTAGCTGTCATCACTTTTATTTTCACTTTTATTCTCAATTGATGACCTGTCCAAGCCATTCATTCTAACATGCCCCCTCAAGCTGTGCTGTGGTGAGTGAGTAACAGCAAGTTTGCCTTTAAGAATTTGAAACTGAGAAATGGTGAGTGGCTTGGTGAGAATATCAGCAAGTTGCTCTTCGGAAAGAATGTATCTGACGTCTACTTCATTGCTCAAAACCTTGTCTCTTATGTAGTGAATATCAATTTCAATATGTTTGGTTTTTGAATGAAAAATTGGATTTGCTGCCAGTTGCCTTGCCCCTGAGTTATCACATCAGATTACTGTTGGTTCTTTGCATTGTATTCCAATTTCTGAGAGGAGAGACTTCAACCATATTATTTCAGTGCAGGCTTGTGCAAGTGCTCTGTATTCAGCCTCTGTGCTTGATCTTGCCACAGACTTTTGCTTCTTCGAGCTCCAACTGATCAAGTTACCGCCAAAATACACGCAATAGCCAGAGGTTGATTTTCGATCATCTAAGGAGCTCGCCCAATCTGAATCACAGAAGCTTTCGATAGTCAGTGTGGGAGCAGGAGTGAATGTGATCCCTTCACCAACCGAACCTGCTAGATATCTTAAGATTCGTTTACAAGCTCTCCAATGATTTTGAGTGGTAGATTGCAAAAATTGACTTAACTTGTTTACTGCAAAGGTAATGTCCGGTCTACTCAATGTTAAGTATTGCAACGCCCCAATGATACTTTTATATAATGTGACATGTTCAAAAGGCTCACTGTCAAGTAGGTGTAGTTTGTTGCTTTGATTCATAGGAGTAGGACAAGGATTGGCTCTCAACATGTTTGTTTTCTTCAAGAGGTCAAGCGTGTGCTTGGTTTGTGACAAGTGAATCCCATGTGGCCCCCGAGTGGTCTCAAAACCAAGGAAGTAGGTGACCAAGCCGAGAGTCTTGAGAGAAAATTGAGATTTGAGTGTGGTAATAATAGCAAGAACGTGGCTGGACCGGTTTCCGATGAGTAGAGAATAACATCTCCATTTTGATAAAAGAAGAGTTAATTGTCAGAAACTGAGTTTCGAAAGCCAAGGTTAAGGAGAGCAGACCTGAGTTTGGCAAACCATGCTTTAGGCACCTGTTTTAAGCCATAAAGTGCTCGGTTTAGCTTGCAAACAGTAGTCGGACGTGTTGGATTGACATAGCCAGTAGGTTGCTCCATGAACACTTCTTCTTGGAGTGTGCCATTCAAGAAAGCATTGTGGATATCTATGTGTTGAACATCCCAATTGTGAGTTACAGCTAGCGTAAGAATGATGCGAATGGTGCAAGCTTTGACCGCGGGGCTGAATGTCTCAAAGAAGTCTACACCGGGAGTTTGTTGGAATCCTTTGGCGATAAGCCTAGCTTTGTGGCGTTGTATTGATCCATCACAGTTGAATTTGAGGCAAAAAATCCATTTGTTGTCCACTATATGCATGTGAGGATGACATGGAACAAGAGTCCAGGTGTTGTTGGTCATGAGAGCATGATATTCTTCATCCATAGCATGTTTCCATTCAGGTATAGACAAGGCTTGATCAACAATTTCAGGGGTAATGGCTGTGTAAACATCAGATTCTGGGTGTTTTAGGAGAGAGGCCATGTAGGTTTTGGGTTTGAAAATGCCTAATTTTGATCTAGTGATCATGGGATGTGAGGGGAGAGTGGGTTTGGGTGGTTGGGCAGTGGGGCTGGAGTGAATTGGAGATGATGGGGTAGTTGACGTTATGTCAGGAAGCAAACTTGGTGAGGTAGAAGAAGATGGGACTGAGTTTGGAGTCTTACCATAACCATTGGAAGGAGCTGAATGTGAAGATGACGTTGGAGAAGATGCGTCTGGGCTTGTGGAGTGATGCTTTATATCAGCTGCAACAGTTTCAGATCCATTTTCCTGCGGATTGGGAGACAAAATAGGAAGCCATTGACTGTATTAAATGTTAGAAGAGGATGAGTTTGAGTCAGAATTTTGAACGAAAGGGGAAGCAAAACCAACAGACAAGGGAAAATCAGTTTCATTAAATGTGACACTTTGTGCAAACGTAGATTCTTCCTGATGGATGTAAGCACTTGTAGCCCTTATGATTTGGGCTGTACCCAATAAATACATATTTGGTGGAGCGGAAGTCAAGTTTATGTTGATTGTATGCTTTAGGTGAGGAAAACAAGTGCAGCCAAAAACTTTTAAAAAATTCAGATTTGGTTTTAGCTTCATTAAATTTTCAATGGGAGATTTATGCTGCAAAGTTGGTGTGGATAGATGATTTATCAAGTAGGCAGCAGTGTGGAATGATTCCCACCAATATTGGAGTGGCATTGAGGCTTGTGTGAGAAGTGTAAGCCCCATTTCAACTATATGACGGTGTTTTCTTTTAGATTTCCCATTTTGAGGATGGGTGTGTGGACAAGCGTGCCTAAAATGGATGCCTAAAGAAGCTAGGAAAGGAACAAGACTTCGATACTCACCACCCTAATCGGATTGAAGAGTTTTGATTTTGGAATCAAATTTTCTCTCTACTAATTTTTGAAAGTTTATAAATGTGTCTTTGGCTTCATATTTTAGTTTCAGTAGCAAAATCCATGTAAAATTACTATAGTCATCAATGAAATGTACATAGTATCGGAAACCATCTTTTGAAAGAGTGGGGGCTGGGCCCCATACATCTGAATGTATTAGTTCAAGAGGCTTTGATGTAGAGGTGTGAGAGTTCCTGTAGTTTTTGTGCTTGGATTTTCCTATATGACAAGCATCACAAAAGTTTGAATCATTTTTGGAAGCAAAAATTTTCATTGTTAAGCATATATTCATTACATGGATGTTTGGGTGACCCAATCTCATATGCCATAGATCTAATTTAGAAACTGACTTAGCAAACAAAGATTGAAAAGGATAAGACACTTTTGATTTTTCTAGACTTGGAGAGACATTTTTGACAACTGAAAAACAGCAATTGGTACTTTTTGACAAAGAAGCAGTAGGTGGCTGACTAAGTGTGAGTTGATATAAACCATCACTGAGCACTCCCTGAAGCAGCTCCCTCTTTGTAGCTCGATCCTTCACAACACAATGGTTAGAATAAAACTCTACAAACAGTGAGTTATCTTTAGTGAGTTATGATATGGATAATAAATTTTTAGTGATGAGAGGGACACAAGGATATTATTTAGAGTGATGGCAAACTGATTCTCAAGACCATGTAAGATGCTAGAACCTGAATGTGTAATCAGAAGAGGTTGCCCATTACCTATGAGCAAATGATTGGTACCTTTGTAGTCAGATTTGTGGTGCAAATTGTTTGGATCTGCTGTTATGTGATTAGTTGCTCCGCTGTCCAGATACCACGCATTATCGAGATGAGCTTCAGAGGTGGATGAGTAAAAGGCTTGCTGTCCATTTCCTTGATTTTGTGAGTGGCCTGTGGAAGGAGTGGTGTTTGACTATTGAGAGATGGTGTTGTTGTGGTTGGTTTGGCCTTGATATGTGATGTCGAATCGATGATAGCATTTAAAGGCAATGTGTCCAGGCCGATTGCAAAGTTGACATATGGTGGTGCGATTCCCTCTGCCCCCTCTACCGTGGCCATGTCCACAATGAGAGTAACCACAACCTGGAGAGGAAGGTAAGGAGTGGTTTTGACCCTGTAAATGAAGAGATCGGCGCATCTGAGTGGCAAGGTTAGCGTTGGGAATGGAAGAATCAGGGGGAGCAGGAATATTGAGTTGTTCGAGACGCATTTCGTGACTCTGAAGCATATATTGGACCTCCTGAAGTGTAACTTGGTCATGACGAGAGGTGAGATTGACTACTACAGGGTCATAGTCATGACCCAAACCACCAAGGATGTATAAGATGAGATCCTCATCAGAGAGAAGTTGGCCTGTAGCAGATAAGTTATCGGCGAGGGATCTCATTTTCAACATGTAGTCATGAACAGAGAGACTACCTTTCTCTAGAGATTGGAGCTGAAAGCGAAGCTGAAGTGTTCAGGATTTTGAATGAGTGGTAAAGAGAGTTTCAATAGTATGCCATACCTCATGAGAAGTTGCACAGTGAAAGACATGGCCGAACATGGTTTCGGAAATAGAGTTGAGAAGCCAGCTCAGGATGGCCTGGTCGGTATGGATCCAGAACGTGTAGCTGACGCTAAGTTGACATGGTTCACCTGGGAAAGGGTTTCCAATCGTGTTGTCCACAAACTGAGGCGGGTACGGTTTCGTGCCAAGAATGAAGCCGTCCAGGTCATGGGCGCAGAGAGCTGGGAGCACTTGGGAGCTCCAAAAGGAGTAGTTTCCTTTGTCAAGTTTGAGAGTGAGTGGGGCTAGGCTTTGAAAAAGGGGAATGGCAGACCCAAAGGGGTTTTGAACCGGAGCTGATGACTAAGGGACTGTGATGGGCGAAGTTGGGGGAAAAGTGGATATATGCACAGGAGGAGGATAGATTTGGGACGTGACTGGAGGAGTGGTCGAGGAGTGGTCTGTGGAGGTGGACTGCCCATTGGATGCACTGGGACTGGGAGGTGAAGATGCCATCGGCATGAGTCAGTCGCTCTGATACCAAGATAAAATTAATGAAGTAGTAAAGAAACTTAAGAAATACTATTTGTATTCTGCTCAACGGTTACAGAGAAAAGGAGTAAATGCTCTTATTTATATTGAGAAGGCATACCACATGCTGGTAGCTCATTAGATAGTACAGAGGTGAAATTATTCCTTTTGTACAAATTTCCTACAATCACGGATGATCAATCATTTATAACAGAATTGGTAATACAACAAAACGTTAGCTGTCATCACTTTTATTTTCACTTTTATTCTCAATTGATGACCTGTCCAAGCCATTCATTCTAACACAAGTCCTCGCCAAAAGGAAGCTAGCTCTTGCTAACTCGAGAATGTACTCTACCCAAACCATGTACGACAAGTCTACATGGAAAGCAATGATGGATTTCATTTTTACACTCTTCCTCCTTTATGAAAATTAGATGTGTTTGATTTGGTCCATATTGATTTGTGCTCTATGACTGAGAGATCTCTAGGTGGAGTATTGTATTTTGTCAACTTCATCAATGACCATTCAAGGAAGGTCTGAGCATTTCCATTAAAAAATTAAAGACATAATTCTTGAAGCTTTCAAATAGTTCTAAGCCATGGTGGAAAGGGAGATTGTTAAGATGTTGAAAAGCATCAAAGTAGACAATGGTGACGAGTACTGAGGCTTATTTGAGCATTATTGCCAATCTCAAGGCATTAAGCTTATGAAGATCACTCTATAAGCACCTCAACACAACGGTGTACCAAAGAGGATAAATAGGACCATTTGTGAAAAAGTTATCTATATGTTCTCATACGTAAAACTATCAAAATTTTTTTTTGGAGAGAAGCAATGATGATTGTCATCCATATGATCAATCTCTTTCCTTTAATCCCTATTGATGGCGATGTTTTTGACCATTTTTGGACTGGAAAAGTTGTCTCTCATAAACACTTGAGTCTGTTAGAAAAACTGAGTCTTCAAATTGGTGTTGCGAAAAAAATTTCCAAACATAAATGAACAATATCTCTGCTTCAATTGGCGAATCGCTCTCCTTAAGACGATATTCGCCCCACCACTAATAGTGTGCAGCGGGTTGCAGCAAATTCGCCTCCAGGATAAATTGAAGCTTGATCTGTTGATCTTCTACTGGCGTCTGCACTTCTGACAGTAGAACAACATTGTCGGAATATAACTAGTGAACCAAGGCAGTCGATGTTCAAATCTACAGAATAAGAACACTGACAACAACTTTGAAAGCAAAACTGAGAAGGAAAGAGAGGGAGAGAGAATTTCAGAACTTGTATGTAATTGGCTAAATTCTCAGTCTGTGATAACAAAATATTTCAGTCCGTAAAGTAGGGGAAAATAGAGAGGTATGGCTGGATGTAGGACACCCCGCCGTCGGATTTGGCGGGCTGTAAAGGTGGAACACATAGAGGGACGTGTGTAACATCCTGTTACCTATCCGGCTAGAATAGTTATTTATGAGACATTTATATGACTTAAGATAAATGCACGTTAGACAAAAGTTATTTGTGACTTACATATTGTTTTGGCGCACCCATACGATTGTACATGCTTTTCTTGGCATTTCCGGGTAAATGGAATTATGTATGACAAATTGTGATTATGATAAATGGTGAGTCAGTGGAGATAAATAGCACATGTGAGGGACAAGCAATGGACCCACGTATTATATTGTTTAAGTTAAGAAGAATCCATTATAGTTTGTGATTATGACAAATGGTGAGTCAGTGGAGATAAATAGTACACGTGAGGGACATGGAATGGACCCACGTATTATATTGTTTAAGTTAGGAAGAATCTACCATAGTTTCCATTCTTACGTATTATATTGTTTAAGTTAGGAAGAATCTACCATAGTTTTCATTCTCCACCAAAACACTCCATATTGCGATTCTCTTCCCTGATCTTCTTCACAGAATAGCAATTTAGCAGTTTTTGTGGTGCTAACTTCCATTTTAGTGTTAGAGTACTTGTTAAGCAAGTAAGTGATCATAATGTTGTTTCCACTATATAAATGAGTATGTGCATGTTGGATATATATATGCGTGAGAGGGTTCACAGTGTAAAGAATAGATATGAGGTTCTTAGATGTTGGGTAAATTAAAAGGTAAATGCAGAAGAAAGAACATATAAGCATGAATAGTAGTCTGTGATCTTGGTATTTATGTGAGTTTTGGGTTTGTGAGTTGTGTGGTATTCTGGAGTTAAAAAGGAAGTGGTGTGGATGATGTTTTCATGCTTGAAGGTATAATAGCAATGAAAACGATGTATAGAATTCGTGTAGGCATGAAAGGAGATATGTTCTGCCTTTTCTATCTTCTGTATCGTCTATAAAGACGTACCCTCTGTGATGACGTCAACTTCCTCTAGGTGATGTCATCTTCCTCTGCATTACTTCGTCTGTGTTTGATTCCCCTGTGAACAAACTTCTTCTGTATTGCTTCGTCTGTGTTTTGGTTTCCTTCCTCTTTTGCTTCGTCAGGGTATTGCTTCATTTGCTTTTTGCATTCATCTGCTTTCTACCTAAGCGGCCGAAAACTCCTTCTGTGTCACTGTTCATGAACTTCCTCTGTGTTACTGTTCGTGAACTCCTTCTGTGTTACTGTTCATGAACTTCTTATGTGTTACTGTTCATGAACTTCCTCTGTGTTACTGTTCACGAACTCCTTCTGTGTTACTGTTCATAAACTTCCTCTATGTTACTGTTCATGAACTCCTTCTGAGTTACTGTTCATGAACTTCTTATGTATCACTCTTCATGAACTTCTTCTGTGTTTTGCTTCTTCTATTTTTCGTCCATACCTATCATCTGTTCCATTAAGATATAATTCGTCTTTGAGGTCTTCATGAAAGTTGTAGATCTTGAAGTCCTCTTTCGAATCATATAAAGAACAATTGAATCCGATGTCTGTAGGAAAAGTTATGCTAGTAGTAAAACTTCTTCTGTGATGACGTCAGCTTCCTCTGGG
>JAOTAY010000005.1:41895101-41909226 GCA_025629805.1 Erythroxylum baracoense
ATGGTGTTCACCCCGTCAGCTAACGCGGTGGGGTGTTACCAACCCCGCCATTCACACCGGCGGGTTGCCGTATTTCCATCCACCCTAACTTTTTTTACCACAAATCACGGATTGAAATATTTTGTTATCACAGACCGAGAATTTAGCCTATGTAATTTGAAAATTTTGGAATACTCAACTGGTTCGAACCCAATTCTTTATATAGACACTGATGTGCCCCTTCGAATAGGGGTGTAACCTTTCCTTGAATGGCAATAACCATTCGGGCTTATCCTTTACTTTATTAAATGCTTCAAGCTCTCATTCCATTCCAATGTGGGACAAAGCTATACAAGCTTATTTTGCTTTCCAAAAAAGGAAGATTTTAACAATGCCCAAAATATTTTGATCATTTAATTTGAAAATATACAACATTCCCCCCACAGCAAAAGCAATATCAGGTCTAGTACTAGTCATAACGTACATCAAACTTCCAATCACTCTAGAATACTCAAGTTGATCAACAGCTCTACCAATATTAGGATACAATTTAAGTTGTGAATCAAAAGGTGTTGACATAGGTACACTATCAAACTGATTAAACTTCTTGAGAATTTTCTCTATATAATGAGACTGGGTCAAAATTAAACTATCATTGTCACTCTTAATTTTAATACCCAAAATAACATCAGCAACACCCATATCTTTCATGTTAAAACTAGTTGACAAAAAATTCTTAATACTTTCAATAATTTTAAGATCAATACCAAATATAAGCATGTCATTTACGTACAAGCAAATAATTGCACCTCTCTTACCAGTAAATTTACTATACACACACTTATCAGATTCATGTATCCTAAAACCATTTGATACTATAACCTTATCAAATTTCTCATGCCACTGTTTAGGAGCTTGTTTGAGATCATAGAGTGACATAACAAGTTTACACACTTTCTATTCTTGACTTTTTACTATAAACCCTTCCGTTTGATCTATATATAACTCTTCATCTAACTCTCCATTAAGGAAAGCATACTTGACATCCATTTGATGGATTTGAAGCTTATATATGGATGCTAGAGCAATCAATACTCTAATAGTAGCAATTCTTGCAACCGGAGCATAGGTATCAAAATAGTCAATACCTTCTTTTTGTGTGAAGCCCTTTGCTACCAATCTTGCTTTGAACTTGTCTATGGTACCATCAACTTTCATTTTGCTTCCCAAAAATCCATTTACAACCAATTGGTTTAGAACCAGGTGGCAAATCAACAAGTACCCAAGTATTGTTACCCATTATAGAATCCATCTCATCATTAATTGTTTCTTTCCAAAGAGCAATATCTTGAGATTTCGTAGCCTCCTCAAAAGTAAGCAAATCTGATTCCACATTTAATGAGATTATGGTTTACTTATAATGTGATTCCCTTGTTCCTTCGACCAAGTAAACCACAAAATCAGGACCAAAAGATTTCTCAACCCTCGCCCTTTTACTCCTCCTTGGTTCAACAAGTTCACTTTCTTTCTCTTCTTTAGATTCTAAAGATTTAGGCTCATTCTCCAAACTAGAACCTAATTTGGGAATGGTAGTGAACCTATTTTCATAAAATACAGCATCACGAGATTCAATGATGGTATTTACTTCCACTGAACCATGGGGTTCTATAACAAGAAACCTATAGGCTTTGATATGCACTGCATAACCAAGGAATGTACATTCAATTCCTTTTTCGCTTAACTTCTTTCATTTAGGTTTAGGCAATCTCACAATTGCCCAACAACCCTAAGTTTTTAAATAACTTAGGTTAGGTGTCTTGTTTTTCCAAAACTCATATGGAGTAACTTTCTTTCCTTTGAGAGGGATTTTATTTAATATATGACAAGCAATTAGCAAAGCTTCACCCCAAAAACCATGACTTAAACTAGAGTTATAAAGCATAGCATTAACCATCTCAGTTAAGGTCCTATTCTTTCATTCAGCAACTCTATTCTATTGTGGTGTATAAGGTGCAACAGTTTCATAAATAATACCAACATTTTCATAATATTTAGGGAAATGAAATTCACCACCTCTATCAAATCTAAGCCTTTTAATTTTAACATTACACTGATTTTCAACTTTTATTTTATAAGCCTTAAACTTTTCAAGAACTTCATCTTTTGAATGTAAAAGACAAACATAACAGAATTTTGAAAAATCATCAATAAATGTTACGAAATACTTCTTACCTTCTCTAGTAGGGGTTGCATGCAAATCACAAACATCACTATGCACAAGTTCAAGTAAAGATGAAGTTCTAGTGACTTTAGGAAATGGTATACGAGTTATTTTAGTTTGCATGCAGATTTTAGATTTTTCTACCATATCAGAATCATACTTAGGAATTAATCCCTGTTTAACCATATCATTCATCTTTCTAGTATTAATATGTCCTAAGCGAGCATGCCATAGAGAAAGACAATAAAAAATATAAGCAGAAATATGTGTCTTATTATTAATATTAAGTTTGAACATGCCTTGATACATATAGCCCTTTCCAACAAAGATACCACCCTTAGAGAGTATAAGCTTATTTGACTCAAAGACTAACTTGAGACCATACTTATTAAGCAGGCTTCCTGATACAAGATTCTTCCTAACATCAGGTACATGACAGATATTAGTAATAGACAAGACTTTTCCAGAAGTGAATTCCAAGTCCACTGTCCCTTTGCCTTTGATAACAGCAGTTAAAGAGTTTCCCATATAGAGAACTGTTCCATCATCCACCGGTTGATAGGTGGTGAAGAACTAAACATGCCTTGTTGCCCTGAGTCAATCCACCAATCTCCAGCATCATCTATCATATGCACTTCGGAAATGAAAACCATAAATTTGTTCTTTGCATTTGATGCATCTGGTTTCTTCTTTTGATAAGACCGATGTTCGTGCCTGAAATGCCCTGTCTTGCCACAGTGCCAGCAAGAATCTTTTTTCTTCTTTAAGTCTTTCTTTGAATGATCAGGTTTGGAGTCGCGCTTGCGTTTTCCTTAACCTTTCTTATTGGACTTCTTGTCCCCATTGCCATCATCCTCCACTAAGAGGACTTTGGAAGACTGACCTTCTTGGTTATCCTTACTCTCAAGACACCTTGACTCTTCCTCCAAACGAAGATGTTGAGCCAAACTATCTAAAGTAAGGTCTTCTTTCTTGTGTTTAAGATTTTTCTTAAAATCTTTCCACGAAGGTGGCAATTTTTCTATTATAGAAGAGACTACAATAGATTCATCCATATTCATGTTCTGTTGTTTAAATTGGCTAACAATATGTTGTATCTCATGCAATTGATCCATAACAGATTTAGAATCTACCATATTATACTGTATGAAATTACTAACAAGAAATTTTTTACTAGTGGCGTCTTCTGTTAAGTAATTGGCTTCCAGTTTCTCCCATAGGTCCTTAGCAGCCTCCTCATATTGATAGACATCGAAAAGAGCTTCGGATAGAGCATTCAGAATGTGTCCCTTACAGACATAGTCATCGTTCTCCCACTTTGTCCGATTACGAGCTTGCTCCATCGTCTCATTTTCTTATTCCTCTAGATAGGGAGTGGTCAGAACATAGACCACTTTGAATGTGGTCAGAAGGAAGTGCAACTTCTTCTGGCAACGCCTGAAATTATCGCCTTCAAAACGGTCCAATTTTATGAAGTCCTGTGTCATTTGTTAGAATGATTTTGCCAGAATATCATCTTAATATTGTTAGAAAAACTGAGTCTTCAAACTGGTGTTGCGGAAAAAATTTCCAAACATAAATGAACAATATCTCTGCTTCAAGTCACGTAATCGCTTTCCTTAAGAAGATATTTGCCCCCACCAATAGTGTGCAATGGGTTGTAGCACATTCGCCTCTAGGATAAATTGAAGCTTGATCTGTTGATCTTCTACTGGCGTCTGCACTTCCGACAGTAGAATAGAACTCTCAAAATATAACAAGTGAACCAAGGAGGTCGACGTTTAAATCTGCAGAGTAAGAACACTGACAATAACTTTAAAAGCAAAATTGAGAAGGAGAGGGAGGGAGAGAGAATTTCAGAACTTGTATGTAATCTGAAAAATTTGGAATACTCAACTAGTTCGAACCCAGTTCTTTATATAGGCGCTGATGCACCCCTTCAAATAAGGGTGCAACCTTTCCTTGAATGGCTATAACCATTCGGGCTTATCCTTTACTTTATTAAATGCTTCAACCTCTCATTCCATTCCAATGTGGGACAAAGCTATATAAGCTTATTTTGCTTTCCAAAACAAAAAAGGAAGATTTTAACAATGCCCAAAATATTTTGATCATTTAATTTGACAATATACAACAGAGTCTTTAAGTGTCGAGCATATGTTCACATTTTACGAGAAGAAATTTGATGAAAAGACCTACGAATGCTTTTTCTTAGGTTATAGGGGAGATGAATTTGGATACAAATTGTGGGATTGAAGAATAATAAGATTGTGAGAAACAGAGATGTGGTATTATATGAAGACTAGATCGTTAAGAATCTTGACAAAAAAGAAAGATTTGAATCCTTTATTTTCATAAATGTGCATCTTGATCTAATTCTCTCATTAACTTCAAACCCGATTAATGATAAGCACGAGGAAGCAAAACATATTATTTACTTTGTATAAACCCTACCAACTATTAATGCTAAAGGACATCCTATGGTAAAGCAACCAATTAAAGTTCTATTAAGGAGATCCAGAAGGCCATAACAATCCTTCAAAAAGTATTCCTCAAATGAGTATGTGTTGCTCATTGATGAAGGAGAACTAGATACCTATGATGAGGCAATGACTAATGAGCATAAGGAGTAAAGGGTTAAAGCTATCCAAGAAGAGTTGAAATAATTAGAAAATAGCCAAACCTATTAGCTCGTACCTCTTCCTAAAGGGAAGAAAGCACTCAGTAACAAGTGGGTCTATGAGCTAAAAATTGGACAGTAAGCCAAACAACCACAATATAAGGTCAAACTTGTCGTGAAAGGTTTTGGGCAAAAGAAAGATGTGGATTTTGAAGAGATATTTGCTTTAGTAGTAAAGATGTCTTTTATTTAAGCTATGCTAGGATTAGCCGCTATTTTGGATCTTAAAGTTGAACAATGGAGATCTTGATGAAAAAATCTACATGAAATAACTTGAGGGCTTTGAAATTAAAGGAAAAGAGAACCTTATTTACAAGCTAGGCAAAAGTTTGTATGCCTTTAAGTAAGCTTTATGATAGTGGTATAAAAAGTTCAAATCTTCTACGGTTAAGCACAACTACAAAGGAAAAACTTTGATCATCGTGTCTTCATGAAGAAATTTACTAATGATAATTTAATAATTCTTTTACTTTACATCAATAATATGCTGATCATTGGACATGATACAATAAAGATTGAGGGGCTGAAGATAAAGCTTAACAAGTCTCATTTAGGTCTAGCCAAGAAAATTCTTGGTATGAAAACCACTCGTTGATAAAGAAAGGAAAAAATTATGGTTAGCACAAGAAAAATACATGAAGAAAGTGTTTGACATTGTTGAATTTTAGAACCAAAAACTAACTAAAATAAAGTATAATAGAAAAGAGATAATGCAAGAGGTAATTTATTGACAGGTGCTCTTTCTATTGACATGAAGGCCTAAATATGTAGTCAATAAAAGGTAAAGATTAACCAAACAAATTAAAAGTTTAAAAGTTTAAATCCTAATAGATAACAACTTTATCTTCTAACGGATAACAAATCTTATCTTTATCTTATTTATTTGCTACCTATCACAAGAATATCTCTAAACTGATTCCTAAAATCAAGCACTAAAATCATAATAAAATTTGCCTAAGACTTGGTCAATTTGACCGTTTATTTTGTAATAATTTGCAAGCATAAGGAATTATCCAACAAACATATTTAACATGGTCGAAGCAAAGCCTGTAAGTTCTCTTGTTTAACATGACTGAAGAAAATCCTATGAGTTCTCTTATTAATCACTTCAAGCTTTGTACAAAACAGTGTCCTAGAATTGAAGATAAGAAGAATGAGATAAAGAAGGTGCCTTGTTCCTCAGCAATTGGTAGCTTCATATAAGTCATGATGTGTCTAAGATTGAATTTGGCTTACGTTGTTGGTGTTATTAATAGATATATGTCCAATCTTAGAAAGGGTCATTGAGTAGAAAAAAAGTGGATACTTTGATACCTCAAAGGAACTTCTAAGTATTGCTTATATTTTGGAAGTAAAAGACCTATGCTTGATGGATTCATTGATCTTGACTGGGCTGGTGATGCAGACTTCAAAAAGTTTACCTTTGGATACTTGATAACTTTTATAAGGGAAGTATCTTATAGCAATCCAAATTGCAAAGGCATATTGCTTTGTAACTACTGAAGTTGAATTCCTTGTCATCACATAAGCTAGTAAGGAGCTTTTATATATGAAGAAATATTTTCTTGAGATTGACCTAAAGTAAGATCAGTATATGTTATATTGCGATAATCAAAGTGTCATCCATTTGAGCAAAAACTCCACATTTTATTCTCGAACTAAACACATTAACGTAAGGTACCATTAGATTCGAGAAGTGCTCAAGTCTAAGTAAATATGTATTAATAAGATACATATTAATCATAATGGATCAGATATGATAATGAAAACATTAATAAACCAGAAGCTTGACTTTTGTCAAAAGAGTGTTGGATTAGGTAAGCCCTCCTAATGATTTGGAAGGGGGAAATTTTTGGAATAATTCCTCATCATCAATGAGGTCGAAGATAACACTGAAGAAAAGCTAAATTCGTTATTTGTTGGAAATCAATAATCTATTGTTTTCAATGTTATGAATACAATAATGATTTGGAAGGGGGAAATTTTTGGAATAATTCCTCATCATCAATGAGGTCGAAGATAACACCGAAGAAAAGCTAAATTCATTATTTGTTGGAAATCAATAATCTATTGTTTTCAATGTTATGAATACCATTTTATATCGATACTGATACTGAATTTGTTTTTGATATAGTATAGTATCAGTATTGGTCAGTACCGGGTACTGCTTCAAGTAATTTTTAAAAATTATAAGTCCTTGAATTTTTAAAAATTGCAAAATAATATTTTAATATATTGTATTTTATAATTTATAATATTATATAAACCTTGTCTCCAAAAATCATAATAATAGAAATTTGAAATAATAACTATCTGTTTGTTTTTACTAATATTACTTTTCACATATTCCATTTATAAATAATATAAGAAAAAAGATAATTTAATCATTATACAAATATGGAATTAAGGATAATACAAGATACTTAAAATAGTATAATTTCATCGTATAATAAAGAATAATTACATCAAGTAAAAAGAATAACAAAGTTTCAATACTATATAAGTATTACAATAAGAGTTTTCCCAAGGAATACAAGCAAGTATAAACAAAATTTGAAACAAAAACATTTACAGTTATGCATCAAATACAAGTAAAATTAAAAGGAGAAAAGAAATAAAAAACTTGGAATTTCATTCAATCTAATATCTATTCAAATCGTATTAACCATAATTTTTATTTGGTACAAAATCCTCATTATTAGTAAGACCTTCATCACCATCATCATTTAATTTTATTATATCAAATGACATGTCAATATTTTCTTATTTAATATTATCTTTTAGGTCACCTTCTTTTATCAAACTCAACTCTTTAGAAACTCCAAAACTACTTGTTTAATTAAAAGTCTTCTTAAATGAATAAAAATAAATTATTAAAAAATTACAAGAAATAATATTCAACTTAATAATGACAATAACATACTTTTTTAAGCTTTAAATTGTATCTAGAAAAGACTAAGTCATTCAACCTTTTGTGTTCTAATATATTCCTTTTTTTAGAATAGAAGAATTTAAATGTGCTCTAATTCATTTCACACCTTGTTACATTTACATATTGACTCAGAATTCAAATTGTAAATCTTTGTAATTTTGGAACAATACTTTCTAATTGGTTTCACCAAGTGATAAGACAACAAAAGTAACCTAATAAACAAAATAAAGTGATGAATATTTTCTAACATAATAAAAGTGAAAAAGTATATACCTAAATTATCTTTTTGATGAATAATAATGGGCATCTTAAAATCACCATAAACATTCTTATAAACTTCTATTCGTGAGTTTAGGAGATTTTCCATTATCTCATAGATAATAATATTGTAATAGTTTATAACATTCTTTTATTAACTTCAATTTTCTTTATAAAACTTAGTCTAAAATAGACATTAGGATTTAAAAAAATGTCCCAGCTATAAATAATCTAGAATAAAGTTGTTGTTCCCATCTCTCATTGATAATTATAAGATAAGGTGTATATAAAGAAGACCTATTTTTTATATTGGCCTTGATTGCTTTCTTCACCCTTTCTATGTCACCATAAAAATAACTTATTATTGTTTCTCATTATTATCAGTCAGAAGAAGTACTCTTATCAAGGGCTTACAAAGTCGATTACAAATTAACATTGAAATTAAAATTCATGATTTCCAAGTATAATTCTAAAAACCTCCACTCTAACATTAAACCTAGCATACTGAGATACGACTCAATTATCACTTGTAAACAATTGCCTAAGCTCCTTCTTCATTAGAAAAACACTAAAGTGATAAAAGATTAGTCACAAATTTTGTAATAACAGATAACACAAAAATTTTACCATTAGTAAAATCTTTCCTCATCAAATTCAGGACTCATATACAATTATAGATGAACTTGGTCATTTTTTTTGTTTTTTTTCATAGTTTCATCAATGATAGGAAAAGATCTAACATCTAATATATTTTACAACATTAGGTTAATGTAATGTGCAACATAAGGAGTTTAAGTTGTTTTATAAACAAAATCATTGTCAATAACAAATTGAATAATGTTTTTGGCCTAAATTTGTTTACATGTCCATCAAATATTTGAGATAGACTATCAACATTTTTAACAAGGCCAGATGTATCGATAGACTTTAAAAATATTTTCCTTTAGTAGAATAAACAAAAAACGATAATAAATTCATTTCTTCTATTTGTCCAATCATCATATATGATTAAGCACTCATAAGTTGCCTAAGTTATTCTTCTTTCATCCAAATAAATGTTTATTTCATAAATAGAGCTGCTCAAAAGTTTATCTCTTTACTCATCAATTGAGGGGGTTTTATATCTTGGACTGTAATAGAGAATAACATCTACCATAGGTTGGTAATAACAAGATTGAGCATCACTGAATGATATATTTGAATCATACCACCATCTAGCTATTATCATGTCTAAATTATGAACTGCTTCTTTAGATTGTTAGGCATTACAGATTGAAGGCCAAGCTCTAGGAGTCATTTGTAGTGAAAAAAGTTAACTAGGGGTAACATTTCCTTCTTGTTAGGTAATAATATCACCTTCAACATCCTCACTATCATCCTAACCACCGAATAAAGAACTTTCACTACAAATTTCATAGTTTAGTCGTTTTCTTTTTTCTTTCTTATGTTGATAATCTTCAAGCAAAATCTTCATTTATCATTTCATGCTATGACTGATTTTCTTACAAAGCTCTATATCACCTTTAATTTCAACTAAATGTCTTTTTAATCTGGTGATTCCTTTACCTTTTAAATGCTTGTTACAATACAAATAAATGATATTTCCTCACTCTAGGAACTAATCTAGGATAAACCCAAGCTAGATCATCAAATTTTCATGAAGCAGGCAAAATTATTAGAAGTACTTGAACTTTCCTCCATTTATTTATAAAATTAGATAAATATATATGTTAAAATTAAATTAATAAATTAATTTTTTATTTTTATATAATATCATTACATAAATATAAAAATTCAATACTTAATTATAAATATGTCTATATAAACTCTATCTTACATCTTTCTTTATGATAACATACATTATAAAAATGACTTTATTATACTAAATAAAACCAAAAATTTTTACTCAAACATTTACAATTTCACATTGTATTACATTTTTCATATAATATTTTTACTCATTACTCAACATAATATAAAATTGTAAATGTTTAAGAAAACTTTTTTGTTTTATTTAATATAATAAAGTCATTTTTACAATGTGCATTATCATAAAGAAATTGTAAATGTTTATGATATTAGGAAGATTCAATGATCTAACTTAGGCTCATGGGTTCCAGAAATGAAGAACTATACCATTTGTTTGTATGTAATAAACATTTGAAAGGTTAAGGAATCACTAAATTAAAGAAGCATTTAGTTGAGATTAAAGGTGATGTAGAATCGTGTAAGAAAGTTAGTCATTACGTGAAATAACAAATAAGGACTTTGCTTAAAGAGAATCATCATGGAAAAGATATAAGACAAAGACTAAACTATGAAATTGGTAGTGGATGCTCTTTTTTCGATGTTCAAGATGATAATGGAGATGTTGGAGGTGTTATTCTTACTCATTAACAAGGGAATGTTATACCTGATGTGAGAAAATTTAAAAAAAAAGATGTGTAACTTTTTGGCACCACAAATAACTCCTAAAGCTCAGCCTTCAATATGTGATGCCTTATTATCTAAGTAAGTGGCTCATAATATGGATATGACAATGATATGATTTATCTATATCATTCATTAGTGCTCATTCTTATTATTACCAGCCTATGTTAGATGTTATTGCCTCTTATGGTCTAGGATGTAAGGCTTCTTTAATTGATGACTGCAGAGTTAAACTTTTTCATAGCTTTGATGATGAAATGAATAGATATTTGGATGAAAAAAGAATGACTTGGGTATTCAATCACGTGTGATAATTGGACAAATAGAAGACAAGAGCCTATTATTAGTTTTTTGGTTTATTTTTGCTAAGAACACAATATTTTTTAAGTCTATTAATGCATTTGACTTGCTAGAAATGTTAATACTCCTTTTCAAATATTTGATGATGTTGGCTTAGAAAAAAATTGTTCAATTACTAAAAATGCTTACAAAGCAACTGGGAAACAATTGCAAACAAGTATAATTATTTTTATTGAACTTCTTGTATTGCATATTGTATTAAACTAAAGTTGAAAAATATAAGAGATGTTAAATACTTTCCTATCATTGATGAAACTATGTAAAAAGTAAAAAAAAAAGACCAAATTCATCTATCATCGAATATGGGTCCTAAATTTGTTAAGGAAGGATTTCACTAATAGTAGGAATTGTTACAAGATTTGCGACTAATTTTTATCACTTTACTCTATTGAAAAAAGAGTTGAGGCAAATGTTTATAAGTGACAAGTGGGTCGTATCTCAGTATGTCAAGTCTAATGCTAGAACGGTGGACCATACAATATAACGATATAAAAGGAGATCTTTATAGCTAGATTATGTGATCATGAAACCTATTTGGTGGTAATCTTCTGAATTGCTTAAAATCCACATTTTCTTCTAATTTCATAATTCATCCTTCTCATCATTAACCAATGAACATTCATCCAATTCCATTGCTATAATTTAAAAAGAGCATTATGATTTATTTTAACTTATATCGTAACCACGTTTTTGCACAACTAGAAATTGACATATATCTTTAACAACTATTGCCCTACTTACTTTCTTTTTCCTAATTAATGTTAGTTCCTTTATATTCTCACTTTTTAACTCCACCAACTAATCCCTCCGTTCAAACTTATTGTGTCTTTTTAATAGTTGGAAACAATATCATTAAGGGAGGATAATCATCGTTTAAGATGATATCACTCTTATCAATGTTAATGACTAGGGTGTTAGTGACAAACAAGTGACTTGTTATTCTCCGCATAAAGTTTTCATATAATTGATGACTAATATGGATGGCAACCAACTTGAAGTTTGACTTAGTTCAGCTTGAAGCCAATAAGACAAGTTCAATTAACCTAAACATTACGTTAGAATATTTAGTGCCCTCAAAACAAAACAATATCATTTTAGTATTAAATTTAAGAAATGGATAGTCCAAAATGACATTATTTTGAAAATTTTCTCAAAGTGACATCCTTTTGAGCGACTCAAATGGACCTCTAAGTTAAAGCGTGTTGTTAAACCCAACACAACTTAACTGGACGATGTCCCTTTTTCTAGTTAAAGCCCTTAACAACCAATCTAACTTTTTTATCCTGGAACTAAAGTGCCATTATCATGTTTTACTTTCAAAATATTGAATATATATATATATATAGTTATTTAAGTTATTTATTATTAAAATTTTCACTAATTTTGCAAAGTTCTTTGATCGTTAACTAAATCAAAAGTGTGATTATCATATAAAAATGTCATCTCATCCTTCATAGTGTCAACCTATTTCTCCTTCTGCTCACTTCTATTGCTTCTTTAAAGCGTTTAGGTTCTCCTATCAATGACAAGTACATGCTCACTAGGAAGGTAATGTGATGAGGACTTTCTTTCTCTAGTACATCTCCTAAGAGAAATTTTTAGAGCCTTTACATTTGTTGGTTGTATACTAGAGCATCCAAAGTGTCTACACCATGCTGATCATTTTACACTTGATCACCATTTTCATTCTTATCTTAAATATCAGCATCTTAAAGACCATCTTTAGTTACATTTGGTTCATCCTTCAAAAACAAATAGCTAAATATCAACCAAGTTTTCATTGGTTCAAGTATCATTCCTCCCAACCTTCTCAATACCCTCAGCACTTTGGTTTTCAAAGAATGCCACGTTATAATTTCCAATAAGTTTCTCCTTTGCTAAATCCTATAATCGAATAAACGAACTCATTTTAACTATAACCAATGAATATATGTTGATTGGACTTAACATCCAGCTCCAACCTCTCTTCTTTAAGATATTCATAAATACTTTACACTTAAAGACTTTCAGATGATCATAAAAATTATTCTTATCAATCAAATTATATTAGAAATTTCACTGTCCAAAACAATATAAGACTAATTGATAACATAAGAAAACATGTAAATTGCTTCTACCCACAAGAAATTTAGCAATTTGCTTGTATGAGTAAGCATCTAACTGTCTCCACCAAACGTTTATTTATCCTCTCCACCAAACCATTCAATTAGTAGAGCTTAAGAAAATTTTTCTGATGTTTAATACTTTGCCCTTTGTAATGGTTATCAAAATTTCCATAATATTCACCACCGTTACCACCACAAATGCATTTTAATTTCTTACTTAGTTGTCTTTCAACCAAGGCTCAAAATTCTTTTAACTCTCGCAAGAACTTGATCTTTAGTCTTCAAATTATAAACCTAAAATAATCATCAATAAAGATAACAATAATGTACACCACCATGTGATCTTACCTTAAAAGGAATAAAAAAATATGAGAGCGTACAAACTTTAACAAGTCTAACTTTCTAGGAGTATTGGCTCTAAAAAGAAACTCTTTTCTATTGCCCCTTTGTTCAACTTAGCTTCCACAATCTCAAAAGGCAAACTTTTCTTAGCCAAAGAATCATATACCCTTCACACTCATATGACTAAGGAGGCGGTCGATTCACATGGGAGAATAGTAATGAGAATGAGAATGAATATAGTAAAGAATGAAAATAGATATAATCATTACAATTATGATGGTTAGTTAAGAGAAAGGAATAATTATTATTACCATTGATAGTGGTTGGTTTGTTAAAAATATTGAAAAATAAAAATTTGTTATATTTTAATTAATGAATGAATTATATTTTAATTATTTGATTAATTATATTTTAATTAATTAAATATATTTAAATTATATTAAATTAAAAATAAAAAAGAAAATATATGAGTCACAGGTAGTGTCATGTGTGTGTGTTATGCCTATGACACTTACGCTGCATTTAGTTACTGTCTTCAATATGCAGAGATGGAATGAGACAAAAATTTAGAGACAGAACAGAACAAAAATTGAAGACAATGAGGTGTTTGGTTGTAATGGACAAAACAAATAAAACTGTCTCCGTCTCAAGGACATAAATGTGTTTAGTTGCAGTTGACAAAACATAGAAACAGTGTCAATGACTAAAATACTCTTGCAGTATAATATGATTAGAAATATGTAATTCATTGATTATTTTAAAACGAATGATTTGTATTAGTAAAAAAGTTAACAAATAATAATAATAACAATAACAAT
>JAOTAY010000005.1:41919126-41932480 GCA_025629805.1 Erythroxylum baracoense
ATGCAGAAAGAAAAGGTTAACTTAACAAAACACCAAAATCTTAAACCTTAAACTTAAATGCAAAATATTAAATCCTATATCCTATATCATATATCCTAATACCTAATACCTAACACCTAAACTGAAAAACTAAACCTTGAACCTTAGTTCTAAATCCCAAAACCTATCACCTATATCTATAACCTATAACTTAAACCGTAAACTTTAATTCTAAAAACTAAATCCTAAACCCTAAATCCCAAATCCTAAATCCTAATCCCTATCACCTATAATCTATAAACTATAACTTAAACCTTAAACTTTTATCCTAAAAACTAAAAACTAAATCCTAAATCCTAATTTCTTTTTGGATTCGAGGGAAACCCTGCCAGTGGCGCTTGACGATCATATCCCTCACAGAGCTCGACCACTAGATTCTCGACAGAACCTGACCACCGAAGTCCCTGCGGATCCCGACCATTGGATTCCCGGCGGAGCCCGACCACCAGTTCATTTCTGACAGAACCCACCACCGGCAGGTAAAAACCCCGACTGCTTAGGCTCTTACAAGGACTACAGAAACTAAGGATGACAATTTCGACTCGACCTGCCCAACCCGACCCAGCAAAGTTAGACAAAACGACGTCATTTTGTCCAAAACGATGCTGTTTAATAATTTTAAATTAAAAAATATATACATGGGCCTGGCCGGCCAGACCCATGTATATTTTTTTAATTTAAATTCTTCCTATTAAATAACAATTTAAAATAAAAAGTATATACATGGGCCTAGTCGGCCCAACCCATGTATATATTTGTTTAATTTAAATTGTCGTTTAATAGGAAGAATATAATAAAAGGTAATTAGCATTGATTCAGATGAACAGCCAATAAGATTTGAAACTAAAAAAAAGGATTGACGCAGAGAATAGTCTAACTTCTAAAGGTGATTGATACAAAATTTGAGAAGTTAGATATTAAATTGAAAATTTTGAAAAGTTTAGTACTAAATTGAAAAATTTTCAAAAGATTAGACACTTTTGGATATGTTATCTATTAAATTTAAGAAAGTAACTCAATTTGACCTTAAAGACTTGAATCAATTTTAGTCGGATTGACCCAATCTAAAAGAATTAAATTGACTCAAATAAGATTGTCAATATAATATTATACTAATTAAATAATATTATTTTAATTTATAAACTTATTGTCGACTTAATTCGGATAATGAGTCTTGGAACAATTGGTAAAGTTGTTCCTTTGTGATCATAAGGTAACAGGCTCAAGTCACAAAAATAGTCTATTTGTAAAAATATAAACCCTGACTCCCGTAAAATGAAGAGTCTTATGCACTGAGTACGTTGACTTTAGTGTCGACTCGACTCAACTCAACTTATTGTCTAGCTTCTAAATATATTTAATTAAAAATATTTTTTCGATGTGAATCATAATTTAAAGTATTAATGAATTTTTAACGAAAATTGAACTAATTTAAGTCCTTATTTGTGTTAAAATTGTAGCCTACTATTTTAATTTGCCTATTTTCATATAGATATAATTTTTTAATATCCAGTCGGCTTTAACCTTTTGTTCACGGTTTGAAAAAATTCTGGAGTGTTTAGATAGCAGACATTGGACAATCCTTCATTGCTTCAACATGGATATTTTATGAGAATGATGGAAGCATTTTCCAAGATAGTGATAGGCGGGACCACTGTCGAGAAAATTGTGTGTAATGTCTAATCCAATCTTTGCGAGCATTATTGGTGGCTTTTTTTGAAAAGACAAAACCAACAATCTGGTAAATATGGTCACTAACAATCAGAAACTATAATGTTGACTATTGATCTAATGCCCTGTTTTTGCAATGTCTTGTAAAGAAGGAACATGGTAAATGAGCTATGCCTGACCAGATTGGACCAACGTAAGCAAAGTCACATGGTTGTTAGAGTTCTTAGCAGTAAAAGATATGGTGGTCCACTGGCACCGGTAGCTACAGAGTCCATTGATGTCTGCTTCCTATTTCAAGCTCTTGAAGTTTCGAAAGGAGCTTGATGTTCAGAGATGGATAGGAACTCGATAGAACTCTAGAGATTGAACTTGTCATGTAAATAAATGGCTCAGGAAGTGCTCTTCCAGAGAGTTTACAGTTTCACTTTTCTTTCCTTGTCATTCACAAGCTAAACAACATCAGAACCCTGTCATTCAAAATTTACACCAGCCTGGAATATAAATAATAATGTGCAAGCTCAAATTTTTTACAAGTTTCATAAAAATCTTTCTTTTGTGACCGGCACAATGCAAAACTGGATTTCAATATTCAAGCACCTGAAGACTGTCAACTGGAGCAATTTACTATCTCGCTGTTGGCCCTGCTATGGACTCATCCAGGGCCAAATAATTGTCAGTCACACTCAAGGGACCCAAGTTTAGTGAAGAATTCATGGAGTTCCTTGAAAGCTCATCTGAGTTGCCTTCATTGACAGCTGTGGCCTCTCTTTCAATCAAGATAGCATCTTGGATCTCTTTCAGAACTTCTGATATTGATGGCCTCATGTGCCCGTGTGGCTGAACACACATCAAAGCTTTCTCCGCGATCTTCCACATTGACTGTATGTCATACTCATCACGCAAAGAAGGGTCAATGATTCCCTGGATATCCCCACTCTCAATATGCATCTTCGCCTGGAATGCCATTGCAGTAATACTTTTCAGCAAGTTTATGCAGAAAAGATTTGGAGATTTTCAATGCAGTGACAGAAAATATTTGTGTCGAGCAACTTGTTAGTGTTGAAAAATGAGCACGATATTCACTTCCAGTGTTTGAACCACGACCAAGTAGAAATTCGAAAGAGAAATAACAAATGACAATGCAGTGAACTAATTTGAATTTCTTGAAAGTTGAAACTCAGAAAGATTCATCCCTATCAAAGGTAAGAATATTGTGGTTGTGTCAAATGCTCATAGTTGGGTGTCATTATGTAATTAACCAACTTACCCATTGAACAATATTGCGACAATTGACACCGAAACTTTCATTTGATATGGCTTCTTGACCAGACATCAGCTCAAGGAGAATCACACCAAAACTATAGACATCACTTTTGTCTGTTAACTGCTGAGAGATATAATACCTGCGCATCATGAGAAAGAAAACCATTTAAAAACTTAAAACATATTTGCTTCAGCCACTGTGGTGTGTGAAGAATTTTTGCGATTTGCAAGTCCACATGTCCCAAGAAGCTTCAAATAAACAATACAATCAACAAACTGAGATTGTTTATTTAATTTAGGTGGAAAATTAAAAGACAAGCACAAGAGAATGTTCTTACTCAGGATCCAGGTATCCCACGGTACCACGAACTATGCTTGAGACGTGTGAAGCTCCATCTACAGCCGATTTTGAGAGACCAAAATCTGAGACCTTTGCTCGCATGTATTTGTCAAGAAGAATATTGCTAGTTTTTAGATCCCTATGGATGATGGCTGGAACACAGCCAGTGTGAAGATATTCTATCCCTACATAAGCAAAAAAGTTTGAAGTCGGTTTAAGTTACTCTTCTCTGCTTCATTCTAACAACAAACAGAAAAGCCTGTTTCCAAGAAAAGCATAAATTGAAACCATTAAAGAACAAGTTGTTTATAAACCTCTTGCAGCATCTTCAGCAATCTCAAGACGCTTGATCCAGCTAATATTTCTCCCATGTGTTCGTGGGCCTATCAAAGTCGATACAAATTTTACCATATGAAGTGATAATTAAACACTTAATATCACACACAATTACCATAAAGATGCTCCTTGAGAGTTCCATAATGCATGTACTCGTAAACAAGCATTGATCTCCCCTCTTCTTGACAATAACCAAGAAACTGTACCAGGTTCCTATGATGTATCCTTGACAGAAGAGTCACCTAATTCAGAGAAAAATGGCAGTGAATTCACACGTGTCAGCTCTAAGAACACAAAATTACAGCAGCTACCAACTTCAATTATTGAAGATAACTATCCAGCATAGAGATCTATTGCATGCTATAGATCAAAGAAAAGTGTCAAACCAGCCACCAACTATCATAATTCAAATCATATTACAACATTCATATCTCACCGTTGAAAGTTACCTCATTTGAAAATTCTACAACATTCACATCTCACTGTGGAAAGTTACCTCATTTGAAAATTCTCTTTTTCCCTGGTACGAATTACTAGCCAGAACTTTGACTGCAATTTCTTTTCCATCTTTCAATTTCCCATAGTAAACAACTCCAAAACCTCCAGAACCTATTTTCCTCTCAAGCTTCTTGGTAGCATCTTCAATTTCAGTAATTGTGAAGCAATGTGCAGCTTCTGCAGGGGCATTACCACTTAAGGTAGAAACTGGTCTTTGACCAAGCATGGAATCTCGAAATTGTTCTGAAACAGTTTAATGACAGTTAAGCATGCTTTTACACATGTCTGAAGGAAAAAAACTACAATAAGTTTTTCACACCTTGATCATGATTTTTTCCCTTCAACCTTTTCAGATGTACGCAAGATATTAGTGTAACTATCAGCAAAACAGTAGCTCCAACCAATGAACCAATAATTATAGAAATGTGCTTCCCTCTTCCACTAGCTTCATGAAGATCAATGTTTCCAGAGTATCTGCACTTGAACAAGATGAGTCAAAGTATTTAATTTGTTAACAATCAGAAGATAGAACTCTATTCCAATGTGACTGCATAAGACTCAACACAACCATTGATCTTGATGAAAGTAGGTTATCTTACCGATGTTTGGAAAAACAAGATGCAATTCTTGATTAATTATGAATAGTAAGGATACATGACTTAGGATTATTCATTCAGGTTACGTGTATATATATATATATATATATATATATATGTATGTATGTATGTATGTATGTATGTATGTATATATAGACAGTAGTTGGTATCTTCATTATTGTCTGAAACATGCACACAAGTGAGAGAAAGAGATCATATATTGATTTGCCTCTATTGTAGATTAAATCAGACCAGTCCCATTATATACTTCTTGTCTTGATCAATTTATTCCTTGATAGAAAAAAGATCAGTCATGTTTTTGCCACACCAAAGGGCAAGAATTTCATGGAAATTGCTAAAAGAAACTGAATTTTTGAACGAGGAAACTAAAGATTGTAGAAGATAAGAATTGATGTCTCTTCTTTGGCTTGTGGCATTTACTACATGTAGAAATGATACTCACTTCAAAATAATATTTTTATCAAGTCCAGCCGGTACTTTTCCAGACAACTTATTATTTTGTACATACCTGCAATCAAATGCATCAACATGTCATTTTGTTGGGTAAGCTAAAAAAAATATCTTTAGTATTGAAAGCAGTAAGGATAAGCAGTCTTCAAACAAGGCATCAACGTCAATTCAATTGAAAAGCATTCCCAAGATTCTATGGAAATGAATAAAAGTCCCTCGTATCACTAGCACCAATAACTGCTATCGCCAGTTTCAATAACTTACAGTTCCCTCAAATTGGGTAGATTTGTCAGAAATGAAGGCAGGTCACCAGTCAACTGATTATTCTCCAAATGACTGAAACAGATATGGACCTTTGTGAGTTAAACATTCCATAGAAGATGGGGTTTAAACATTATGATTGAAAACAAATCATAGGTAATTACATTATCTTCAATTCTGTACATCTACTAAAATCAGGTATTGGACCGGTCAGATCATTGTCATCAAGCCATCTGCAGCCAAAAGACATGTAGACAAATGGTAATCTAAGGGTTGATGACCAGAACATGCATCGATATAAGGTAAGAGAAGAAAGCAGCTCCCAACATACAATTCAACCAAGCCAGTCAACTTTGTCAAGTCTGTAGGAATGTTACCCGTCAAATTTTTGCTAGATAAGGTGCTGCAAAAGACAAGATGTGGAAGAGTTATGGTAACCAAATAAATTATTCTCATGCATGGAATAGCACTAAGACTCAGACAAAACAGGATCAAGTTTTATCCACATTACAACAAACAGAAAGAAATAGATCTTTACATTGTTGTCACCCTTGGTTGGGCATCTGAGTTGCACCGTATCCAAGACCATGAAACAGGTAGACAAGGATCACCACCTTCTTGTGCCCAATCTGCTGAGGAGTAGGGCAAAATTATGCCAGCAACAATGTCTCCTGCATCTCATGAAAATCCACGGTCAGATATGCACGATCATGGTTCAAAAGAAAGCATTACAAATCTAGGAAGCGAAATGTGTATGATAAATGAAATTGAAAACTACCTACTTAGCAGTTCAAAAGAATCCAGAATTCAGGCCTAATTATATTTGAACTGAATATGTGGACTTAGGAAGTACAGTTTACTTACCATCTGGCGAACCGTCATTTTTCTCTAGATACTTGTTTATCTCCATAGCGTTCAAGAGGGGTCCCCTGGAAGAATCATAAGTCTTTCCAAATTTAAAAGACAGCACAAAGGGCAGTGATATGTTGGGGAAGCCTGGTTCATAGACACGATATTTTCCTTGAGCATTTTCTTGGATGTTAACAATGGCTTTACTGATTTCAGGATGGTCTGGAAGCACTAGCCTAAATTTTCTGGACTCACTAGCACTCAGATCTTCAATTTCTGCAAAGTATGTGAAGGCCCATCCAAAGCCAGGAAAGCCATCCAAGTTCAAACGATAGGTTAAGGACCCATTGGTTCCAACAACAGCTGTCTGCATTACTTTCTGGGGAGGCCTGTCATTACTACTAATGTCAATTGGCATGTCAGTTGACACTTTTCTAGTACCAGCAGCAACATCAACAAGATAATTTGCTTTCTTCACTAGATCAGATTCCCATATTCTATCAAATGGGTCATCAGGATACCTGAAGAAAACAAAGAGAACTTAGTCAATTCAAGATTGCTTGAAGAGTAGTCAGGACAATATTAATGCATTTCACATAATTCCACCTCCAACTTCCATCATAACTGTTTCATAAATAGGATGGGAGGCACTTACAAATATCAAATAATGTTTCATGAGCCACTTACAAATATCAAATCATGTTTCAAACAGCTGAGCCCCTCACATATTTCCAATGGAATCCTAATTCAACTAAAAGTTTAAAACTTTCTCGTCAAATTATCAAATCCTTAAAACTAATTGGATCTTTTTCCCCATCGCCGACCCCAACCTCTCTCGCTCTCTCTCTCTCTCTCTCTCTCTAATATACAGTGATTTTGATGCACATCATAAGAACAATCCTCAACACAAGGATAAATGAAGAACTAGACCACAATGAATTCTCAATTATTTAGTTTACCTTACAGGAGCTTCACTGTCTGCACCAAAATTAATTCTTGCAGAGACACTGAGATAAAACTGGCTCTCAAATACTGTATAATAAATTGAGCCATTGAATTGTCGGAGTTCAAGGGTGGAAATAAAAGGCTGTCCAGTTGTGGCATTGGATAAACACACACTGATCGTAGGGCTTGAGGCCAGAAATATAAGTTCAATGGATTCTATGGTATTAGCATCAGAAATAACAATAGTTGACCAAGGAGTAGCTCCAATGGATACATCAAATTTCGGATATACATTGTTGTTGTCGAAATTGCCGTACAGGAATGTTGCTCTTACAAGATACCTAGTCCTGCTTACGACATTCAGAGTGTAACAATACTTTCTGGAATCTTCAGGGAAATGTCTTAATGTCATGTACTGTTTCCTCGTCTCATTTGCCACTGCAATATTTGCGGTTTCTCCAAAACTAAATTTATCATCAGAGGTCCATTGTAGTCCAAGTTCATCAGTAAAATTTTCTTTACCCCCACAGTCCAAACTCACAAAACCTGTTTTAAAGGAACGAATAAAGTTAGAAAGAATATCCAGATCCCCAGATAGTTGATCAGAATTTTGTGCTACACTACATACTTTGTCAATCTCTAGCATCTCCGTAAAGAAGATGCCATAAAACGCTAGCATCATGTGTACCCAAATCCAAAATAACTCATACTGTTGGCAAAACATCTTTAAGACGACACAAGAAAACACCACGAGTAAAGAAACATATCTCAGGATTCAACACGAAAAACAAACAAGAAGAAAAAGAAACTATCACTAAGCAATTAAAAGTTCAAATCTTTTTATGGCTAACATCACTTCCCACCAAGAGAGACACCCAGAAAAGACCCAGAAAACGTTTTTGAGCCTTGGTCGAAACGACGTGGAGAGACACGTTGAAAATACCATTCCTTTGAGCCTCGTAATCATAAAGGACATGAACAAGAGCTAACAATAGCCGCCAACCCGGCACAAGAAAAAAATACTATATTAACACACATAAACAAGAACATATATATATATATATATAAAGCAGACAACTTTCCTCTATACGAATTTATATACGTAGGTTTACAGAGAGACAAGTAAAGAAGGTCCATACCAGGCATCTGGGCTGAGGAGCCATCTAAGAGGAGAGTGATAACAAGAGAGACAAGGGAAAAGCATAGTAGAAGCTTAGTCTCCATCTCGTGTGCGAAGATAGCAACTGATTAAATCGGACCATATAAATGGTGGAGAAAGGAATCAATCAAGCAAAGCCAAAGACAAGAAAAAGAAAAGGAGCTCAGTGAGCTTAGCCAAGGCATTGTTTTGTACAGAGAAAAAGTGAAGCTCGTTGGCTCAAGTATAAACACATTTTAAACATAAAGAGCTTATCTAATTAACGATCCCCTAATCTAAGTATCCATACTGTTTAGATGCTACAGAGAGGATTGAGTGTAATGCTGCTGCATGTGGCTATCTCATGGATGCGCGTCGCACAATCGTTTACTCATTCTGTACCGTCCGATGTTTGCCTGATCAAAACCTGAAAGCTGATTGCCAGCAAAGCGAAAAGCGAAGATTCTCACTGTAGGCCCCACATCCCATGATCTTTTACCACGTCAAAATCTTATATCTTTTTAAGAAACTGAGAAGTATGCGCCACGGTGGTGCACGCATCCGCAGACACGGTGATGTAAAAGTAAACAAGTTTCCTCTTGCCTCAGAGAGATTACTGAAATTCACGCGCCGTGAGAGAGTGGGCTGAATTCGCTTACTCCTAATTCAGTTACACTACCCATTCCCACCAGTTTTACTCGCAGCCAACATTGACAATGTTCTTGACATTGGTTCAGTTGTTCTTATCACTCCGACATTCCAATTTATTAAATTGTTGCAAATTAGTTACAAATCTAGTCAACCGTTGGTCTTATAATAATGATATAATACATTAGGTCTTCAAATTAGTTATCTCGGTTGTTTTAATTAACGAAATAGAAACAAAACTAACATTAGGAATCCAATGCAGAGATATGATCATTTTTATCTAACTTCATCCCACTTAAAATCAACACTGCCATTATAAAAAAATATCGTTTTGCGACAGACATTAACGACAAAAAACAATCTATCGGTAACTAAGATCAGCGACAAAAACTACCGATGAAAGGTCATGGTCCGTTGGTAAATTTACTGACGGACAACTAATATCCCATCGGTAAATTGTTACTAATGTTGTTGTTTATTTTGATTTCTAGTTCAATCTAAGCATATTTTAAGACCATACAAAATTATAATACCCAATATTTGTATTTCAATGTTTTCGTTCTGAAACAGTTTATCTAATAATTAGGGATAAAGTTATGTATTACTGGAACTTTCCAAACCCAATGTATAGCTTAATTTTACTTGTTGTTATTATTATTATGGCATTTATATTTTAATGTTTATTTTTGAGTAAAAACATAAATTCTTATTTTAAAAACTATTCTTTTAAAATTACTAATAAGATTTTTTTAATTATTAAAATATTATCAAAATTTTCAAGATTGAATTATTATATAATTGATAATTATGGATATAATAGCATTGTAGCAATTAATTACACGATGGCCCGTTAAAAATAACTTAATAAATAGTTTAAAAGAAGGTAAATTTTTAAGTTTATAATACTATTTTTTAGTACAATAAAAAATTTTAGAAGATGTTTAATTCTTTTACCTTTTTATGTTGTATTTAAAATAATAAAAAGCATATTATATTCTTATCACTTAATATATTTTCAGTTTTCACATAAAAATTTGAAAAAATTGTCATCTCTAATTCAATTGGTTGATGGTTTTATTACAACAAAAATGGAATACCAAAAGTATTTGGCCTTATTTCATCTAATTCATGTTTAACATGATCAGATTTTTTATATCGGTTATGATATTTTTATCATATTTCATTAAATCTGATTTATACATTTACGTAGACCTTATATAAATATATATATGAAATTTAACAGAATATAATTAGAACGAGATAAATGAAGCAAAATTTGATGTGATGTTTAACACAAAAACTCTACTTTGTATGGCTCTCGTGTATATATTAAGACATGGAAATAATAATAAAAAATTAACATATCGATTTTTTTAATTTTCTAATTTGACCCTAATAAACGATGACTCGAGTCGCCTACCAGTAGAAAAGTGCAGTATACATGCGTGCATTATTTCAACTGACCCAACCCCACCATCCCACTTGGGCAAAACTCATTGGAATCAACAACTTGACTCTGTGTTCAGGTCTTCTTCAAGCTCTAAATACGAGGATCTTAGTCGCAGATTCTTAGTTTTAGTTTTGGAATTTGGAGTACGAAACAGCATCTTTTGTTTTTCCTTCTAAAAAAAAATATTGAACTCTAATATTAAGAGCCTCTACCTCTCGTATTTTTAGAATTGACGAAGGAAGTAAATTGCGAGATGTGCCTCAACTGATAAAGAACTTGAACTTATCTACTAATCTTATCATACAAGGGGCCTAAATTTTAAAGGTTGCCTATAAGATTCGAACCCCTACCTTGCAAGTCGCCAGTATGGCAAGCATTACATCACTCAAGCCTTTGCCAATTAAGCTATGCCCAGGGCTTTTGTTTTTCTTTCTAATTTTCAAGTGACATTGTTCCTTAAGCCATTGTTAAGTTTAGATATATGAAATTCATAAATTACTATGGGTAAAAATGAAATCCTCACCAAATTGTACGATCACTTTTGTGAAGATCCAAAATGAGGAGTGACTTTTGGGATTATTAAATTAAGGCCAACCCCTTTTTGAGAAATTGATTGGCCTTTTGTGCCCCAACTTTATGAAAAGAAGTTTTATATCTGCAGAGCAATTGCTTAATGCTTCCACTTTGGGTATTGGTGGGAACATACATGAGCCCTTTTTAACTTTTCAACTTTCCTTAGTATCCAAGGAATTGAAGAACAGACAACCATTACAAGTTAGCCATTCCCAGCTCTGTAGCTCATGTGTGTTAAGACAGCTATTTCAGCTTGTCACCTTGCAGGAACAATCTGGTAGCAATAATGAGTTCAGATTCTCTTACCCAGCTACTTTATTCTAACCCTATTTTTATTGAAAAGTGACGTTATTTTGTGTTCGTTTACACATAAAATGATGTTATTTTAGGATAAAAATAAGGTTGGAACAGCATAATTGAGCCGAAGATTTGAAGCTACCAATAATATCCTATTCCTATGTTGGATGGCACAATTATCAAATATAAGGGTAAAATCCAACTGTTCTTAAAAATAATAATAATCTGCAAGTCTTATTTGTCGAGCTTAAATTATATACAGAATTTTGGATATATCATATATTATTAAAAAGTTACTTAATAATATAAATATCGATAATTAAAAAACTCAACCAGTTTGAGAAGTTTAATCATAAAAATGTTGAACAGTCTAATTTTTTGATTTAGTTTTAAATTTTTTAGTTCGATTTATTTTAATAATTTTTATTATTAAAATAAATTAATTTTTATTTGCTAATATTTTTTAATTAAACTTTAAATTATTTTGATAGATAAAAATAATCCCTTTAAATCTTATTTTAAATTCTTTAATTTAATTCAATCATTAGTCGATTTTATAATCGTCAAATACTGATTTAATTTTTTAAACTTTAAACATCTTTCCTTATTGATTTAAAATTTAGTTTCATTTTTAAAACATTAATAAATAGAAATATCATAAGAACTATGTCAAATACCCACCAAGTAATTAATAACAAAAGTTTACGGCCATTTCTTAAACTTGCTCTCTATTTTTAGTTTAATTCAGAAATGATCTAGCTTAATAGAACAATCCTAATTATTAATTAAAAATTATGTTTGAAATTCAACATAATACATTTAAGAAGAAATGTCTTTTAGATTAGTAAATCTTGGGTTACGTTAATTTGAAAATAGCGAGCACCAATTTGATTTGGAGTGATTATATTTTTATTTTTATTTTTATGTAAAGGTATCTAAACTTATTTATTAGAATTATACATAAAAGATTAGACGAGCAATTCCAATTTAACCTTATATTAATTAAAAAAGAGATAAGGTAAGAAAATTTAATTGGACCTAAAGTCGTCTTTTTTAATTGAACTTACACCTAAGTTGCTAAGGCCTGTATTAGCCGAAGACCTAACTCTTTTAAACAAAATGATGTTTTAATTGAACCTAAACCTAAGCTGCTAAGGCTTATATCAGCCCAAGACCAAACTCTTCTAAATAAAACGATGTCGTTTTGTTTAGAAGAATTGAATCTCGAGCCGATCTAAATCTAGACAATATTAACCCAGGCCCAATTAAAAACACTCGACACTGAGCTCAAATGTCACCTGACTTTCAAAGACTTTGAAAATAGTATTGTCCAAGCTTTTTTTTTTGTAGCCCACAAGGTGTTTTAGGAGGGTTCCAATTATGGGAAGACGCCTTTAAGCCATCTACACCCAAACTAATCCCTACTCGCACTGGATCAGCCCGTAAGGGGTAAAGTACTGACCAAACAGATCTCTTTATTCTCAGAACTTAAACTCGAGACTTCTAATTAAGGGATGAGGATGCTGAACCACTATTGGTTTTGTTTATGACATAAATGATATAAGTTTAAGTTTCCAAAAACAATAATAACAACTTGTACAAATCCTACTAGACGTGAGAAGTAGAGAGGTTCAATGTAAGTAACTTTATTCCTAATTAGTAGAAATATTGTTTCCAAACATTAATTACAAATTTTTTATTTTCATTCCATCATTTGGCATTTAGGAAGCTATTTTTTAGAGTCGTAGTGTAGAATGGATGATAATTCACTTACCTTCATCAAACCTGGAATGAATTAGAAAAATGATTGAAATTCATATTAAAGTTAAAAAGACATAAAGACAAAACTTCATTAACAATAATGAAATTGAACAGTAAGAGATATAGGAGAAGGTGCTCTTCAGACAATAAACTTACCCAAGTTCTGAAAGCTTGAGGTGAGCTTCAGCATAATCATCAAAGAAAGCATCCTCGTCCTG
>JAOTAY010000005.1:41932580-41970486 GCA_025629805.1 Erythroxylum baracoense
TAATTCAGAAATGATCTAGCTTAATAGAACAATCCTAATTATTAATTAAAAATTATGTTTGAAATTCAACATAATACGTTTAAGAAAGCTTGGGTTACGTTAATTTGAAAATAGCGAGCACCAATTTGATTTGGAGTGGTTATATTTTTATTTTTATGTAAAGGTATCTAAACTTATTTATTAGAATTATACATAAAAGATTAGAAGAGCAATTCCAATTTAACCTTCTATGAATTAAAAAGGAGATAAGGTAAGAAAAATTAATTGGACCTAAAGTCGGTTTTTTTAATTGAACCTTCACCTAAGCTGCTAAGGCTCATTTTAGCCCAAGACTCAACTCATTTAAACAAAACGATGTTTTAATTGGACCTAAACCTAAGCGACTAAGGCTCATATCAACTTAAGACCAAATTCTTCTAAATAAAACGATGTCGTTTTGTTTAAAAGAATTGAATCTTGGGCCAATCTAAATCTGGACAGTATTAACCCAGGCCCAATTAAAAACCCTTGACACCGAGCTCAAATGTCACCCCACTTTCAAAGACTTCCGAAGTAGTATTGTCCAAGCTTTTTTTTTTTGTTAGCCAACTAGGTGTTCTGAGAGGGTCCCAATTATGGAAAGGTGCCTTTAAGCCATCCACACCCAGACTAATCCCCCCTTGCACCGGATCAATTCGTAAGGGGTAAAATAAAGTGTTGGCCAAACAGGTCTCTCCATTCTCAGGACTCAAACTTGAGACCTCTGATTAAAGGATGAGAATGCTGAACTACTCACACCAACCATATTTGATTTTGTTTATAACATAAATGATATAAGTTTAAGTTTCCAAAAACAATAATAACAACTTGTACAAATCCTATTAGATGCGAGATCTAGAGAGGTTTAATGTAAGTAACTTTATTCCTAATTAGTGGAAAGGGTGTTTCTAAACATTAATTACAATTTTTTTTTTCATTCCATCATTTGGCATTTGGGAAGCTATTTCTTAGAGTCGTAGTGTAGAATGGATGATAATTCACTTATCTTCAACAAACCTGGAATGAATTAGAAAAATGATTGAAATTCAGATTAAAGTTAAAAAGACATATCTCATCAAAAAAAAAAGTTAAAAAGACATAAAGACAAAACTTCATTAACAATAATGAAATTGAACAGTAAGAGATATAGGAGAAGGTGATTTTGAGACAATAAACTTACCCAAGTTCTGAAAGCTTGAGGTGAGCTTCAGCATAATCATCAAAGAAAGCATCCTCGTCCTGAAACAATAACAAAGTTTTGGTGACTAAATTCAAACGATCTTTATGTAACTTGATGATGACAAGACACTTACTGCGGCATATTTTTCAACTAGTGGACGGAAGATTGGGTCTTCCAGAAGAGCCTTGTCTGTGGGCAGCTGAATTAAACCTTCTTGGCCACCACTCAAAAGTTCCCTATTTCAGAAAACCAAGCTCGTATCAAAATTGTAATCAGAATTTCTATAAAAGAGAGTATAGACAAAAAGCCTCTAATCAATGGCATCATTACAAGATAGAACAATTCCAGTATGAATCAGCTGCCAACTTACTTGAAATAAGAATTGTCGAAAATGAGGGGATTGCTAGTCCAAGCAACCTTCAAATCCTGAGCGCTCCTTGTGGCATCTACCCTGGAATTGAACAATCACAAGCATATAAATATAATCTCAATGATTAGCTGCAAAAGCATTCCTGCACTTCTCTGACAAAGAGAAACGGAGAATTAAACTGATGCGAGATGTCCAGGTCTGAACACGAACTAGAGTGTGACCACCAGATAAGGCAACAATATCCTTGTCACAGAGTCCAATACGACCAAAGACCTCTCTCAAATGCTCCGCACCTAGGTTTGAAGTGGAAGGATTAGGCAGTTATTCAACGATGTCACAGTGACTTGTAATGCACGAGCAAACGAACCTTTTGTAGCTTCAGGCAAGCGACCTTCTGGAGGTGGATTAGTTTTATCCTGAAGAAAAGACAAGAATTTAACACATACATAACCGGAAAGTATGTATTCGCGTAAATTAGTAAACAACAGCTCCAGAGAGAGAGATCTTGAAGACACGCATGCTTGAAACAATCTCCAAAACCTGACAGACGTACTCCCGAGTGGATATATGAATCAAAACACAGAAACTTTACTCTAATGGCGGATTAATCAGATAACTTACAGGTCTTCCAGGGTGGAAGGGTATCTCAGGCCCGCCAGTGAATCAACAGCAACAACTCCAGCTAACTGCAACATTCAAATACGTACTGGAACCGTTGCGATCAAAAAATAAACTCACCGTTTGTGATCTAATTAGAAGAAACTAAACACTAACCTGGTAGAAATCAGCATAAGTCAAGATGGGAAATTTCTCCTTGATGGGTTCCAAAATCCTGACAGCAATATCAAGTCCATTATTCGCCTCATGAGCAAGTTCCTGAGGATGTGTTATCGTCCCAAACGGTCCTTCTGTCTTTGTCTTCACGTCGTAAGTACCTGCTGCGTGCCATCTGATATGTAACCGAATCAATAGTTACTGCACAAACATCTACATATACACTAAAACACCATTCTGAGATAAGCTTACGCGAGACGAAGGACGATAGGTGCGCAGTGTTTCTCAGCAATAAGACCCCTCAGCTTCCTCTTGCATTTTACGACAGCTTTCTGGTACTCTTCACTCACTTTCGGATAGCGTTTTCCCATGATGTCCCTTAACAGAAACTGCACTATTCGGACATCCAACGGAAACCAATTAAAATCAACTCTTTCAACGTTCTTCAGTACTGTACTTAAATGACTGCTCGATCGCTTATGAACTTCCTTTAGAACAAGATTTAATTAAAAGCATTCAAGAACCAAACCTTACCTTGTCAAAGACAAGCAACACAGTACGGTGACTCCGGTTGAATGTAAGAAGTAGTGAAGCAATGATTACAGAGCAGAACATGAAAACTCTGGTGTTTGGAACGTCGTGCGGTCGTTGGACATTTCCACACAAGTCTAGTTCAACTTCCTAGCCAATTGATAGCCACGTGGCGAAAACCCAAGTGGAAGTTGAATTAAGGTTTGGCTCTCGCTTAATCTCCGTCAGAACACAAATTAGTGACTTCCGGAAACATCATCCCTAATTTTGTAAGCATATTATATTTTAACTTTTTTAATTAGGAAGATATATTAAAAACATCAAAGGATAAGGTTATCTATATTTCCGTGACTTAAATCTATGATTTTATAATTATAAAAGAGCAACTTTACCGATTATTTCAGAACTTATCTTTAAATTTTAAACTTTATAAATAATTTTTAAAAAATATATTGAATCAATTATTTTAAATTAAATTTATAAATAACTAAAAGCTTAATAAATGTTTATCTTTTGATTTTATGGGGATATAAAGTTAATTATTTTATATTTTAGTTATAACTATAAAATAATTAATTAATTAAAGAATTATTTTTAGTTTATTAAAATTTAGAGTAAATTTTAAGTTTTGGGCCAATTGAGAAAGTGGTTGAGGCGGGCCAATTAGTTAGAACAGTTGGATCAAAGGTCCAATCTTGATAGTGCCTAGACTGAGCTTTCTTAGTTATGCGCTTGGTCTTATCCCAACTGATTTATGACACGCCACCAAAACACGAACCTTAGCAAGACAATTTGTGAAGGAAAGAACCTGCGAGCAGTGTCTAAGTGCCTAACACACAACCTCATCAACTAAAAACAGCCACCAACAACGCGCGCACACACGTTTCTTAGTATAAAGACTCTCAGTCAGTCAGTCTCTTCCTTAGCTTTCACGCTCTATCCGAAACTTCACTTCTCTCAGCCTCTAATAGCTCTTGCGCTTTTGTTTTGTAAGTCAGTCCTCCTCTTCACCTTTTTGGCCCCCTCCATTCACGATGACTTTGCTTGTTTCTTGTTCATTTGTTTAAGATACCCGGAAGCAAGAAAGTTGCCGTCTTTGAGTGAAAGATTTCATTTTTCTTTGTTGACACTCCCTTTTTGGTTCTGGGTTGTGAGTCACCAGAGGTTTCTTCTGGTCTTTGTGATAATAAATTGGGTTCTTCTGTGTGTTTTATCTTTTATGCTACTGATAACTCAAGAATTTTTTGTTTGTTTGTTTGTTTGATTGCATTATAAGAAAAACACCGCTGTTTGCTTGGTGAGACTACCGAATGAAATGGACTGGAGCCCAGAAATGCCGTATAGTTTTGCCATTGTTCTTTTGCCTCTAATTGAAAAACAAAAAATGCATAGACAAGAGATGATCAAGTCGAGTGCCAGTTGTGGAGCACACATTAGCTCTCATTATGTTTCTGGTTTGAGTGATTCTGTTTCTTAATTTTCCATGCGAACGTTTCAAATGATAGGAGTTTTTCATGTACCCTTTTCATTTGTTGGGTCAACATATCCGGTTATTTTACTAATATGGACCGTCAATATTATCTTACCAATAGTGGTCTACCAATTTAGTTCATCACTTGTTGTCGGAGTTGAATTGACTATGAGGGCTGTTGGGATAAATTAGTTATGATAAAAAAAACTCATTTTTTTCATCAGAACATCTTCGTGCTTGCATGACATTTTGACTTAATTTTGTAATATAAATGGTTTTTCCGTATTTCCACCATTTGGTAGCGGATTTTCAGATAAATATTTATGAAAGTGAAAATATATAATGAGACATATAACAATTAAAGAAATGCTATTGATATTTATTGTTGATATTGTTGAATTCACAGAGCAACTATGAGTAACAAAGGAGACAAGACATGCCCACTGTGCACGGAAGAGATGGACATAACAGATCAGCAGTTGAAGCCATGCCAATGTGGTTATGAGGTAGCTACCATAACAAATATTTGGGAATAACAATACTCAACCCTCCTGTGTTTGGATTCTTTTATCATATTTTACTTGTTCTCAGAAATTTAGGTGAGTGCCTAAGAACTTGCTTATTGTTTCTTCCAAAGATTTGTGTTTGGTGCTGGAATCACATTATGGAAATGGCTGAAAAGGACAAAATTGAGGGTCGGTGCCCTGCATGCCGTACGCCTTATGACGAAAAAAGAATTGTGCAGGCAGCAGCAAACTGTGAAAGGTTAAAATGTTCTTGTAGCATCGTCCTATTAACATAGAATGCTAGTGGATGGTTTTACAGGTACGATAACAATTTTCTCTTTGATGCACAGGCTGATGGCTGAACTAAATTCCGAAAAAAAATCAAAACACCAGAAGGTAAAGCCAAAAACATCTGAAGGAAGGGTACATCTCACAAATGTTAGAGTCATTCAGAGAAATCTGGTTTATGTAATTGGATTACCACTTGACCTTGCAGATGAAGCTGTAAGTAGTTTGATTGCGTTTGTATATCTCGTAATGGCTTTTATTTGGACATTGTCCTACGTTTTTTTTATGTATCTTTATATGCTTAGCATCTTCATATTTTTTTTCAAACTTCCAACCTAGAACCTCTGGTTTGTACCAGCTTCTTCAACAAAAAGAATACTTTGGACAATATGGGAAAGTTATGAAGGTATCCATTTCCCGAACATCAACTGGGGCTATTCAACATTCATCAAACAACAGCTGTTGTGTGTAAGTTCACAGGCTAATTGCTGTCTTCGCTGGGTTGAACCTGTTCTATACTGTCCTTAGTCTAAATATGTTTATCCGTAGAAGTTGCAGTGTGACTGGTGTCATTTAATTTTAGGTATATAACATACGCGAAAGAGGAGGAAGCAGTACGCTGTATACAATCGGTGCATAGTTTTGTGTTAGAAGGTAAATCTTTGAGGTAAGCAGAGTATTCTTGCTAGGTTCATTTTTCCTTTATTACTGTTTGATAATTAACATGAGATTCTATTCATAGGGCATGCTTTGGCACCACCAAATACTGCCATGCATGGCTGAAAAACATGGTAAATCTTGTTTTTTTTCAAATGCATGTATTACCTCTATGCAGACAAACTTTTTCCTTATAAGCCTACAATCTGCAATGCCTTTGTTGTTAATATGTTAATGCTTTGTTTATTCCAGCCTTGCAGCATTCCTGATTGTTTATATTTGCACGACTTTGGCTCTGAGGAAGATAGTTTTACCAAAGATGATCTAGTTTCAGCTTTTACAAGGTATAGTTTTCGGTGTTAGTTTTGAATTTCATACCATTCATAACCTAAATAGATGATGCCAATTGTCCTCAATTTCTGTTTTAAGAAATTTAATTGCTTTCTTGCAATTGGAAAAATTGCACTTGGTTATAAAGAGAACTATATTGAAGTTTATTCCAAATGCAGAAACAATAATATACTGATAGCTAACCCTTCATTACGTCTCATATAATTCCTATAATTTTCATTTCCTGTATTGTATGACATTAACTGGGGGAAAAATTTGTGCATTCTCACACTCACACACCACTCTGAGCAGATAGAAGCTATACTACAACAAATTATTGGTGATCGCATTTTCCCTTATCTTTTTTCTCCTTCTTGTTTGTGATCTCTGATATCAAAATACCTTGTCTACTGATAGTTCCTTTTCTTTAGATGTACTGAATGTTACTTGTGTTATTAAAGGAGTAGAATTCAACAAATTATCGGCGAAGCAAGTAACTTTCACCGGCGTCCTGGAAATGTTTTACCACCTCCAGCTAATGAGTTGACCAATAGAAACATGTCATCACCGACAAAACTTGACCCCAAAATTTTGTCAAATGTAAGAATTTTAATCTTGTACTGTCTTTGAAAGAAACTTAGTTACCATTGTTGGTTGCCTGTAAATAAGGTATGTCTTAGAGACCAGTTATTGTGTATTGCAGCATTATCTTATACAGTGCAATTAAGGATTTGAGCTCTCCAGTATCCTTTCTGCTTAAGGCATTCCGTTCTTATGTGGACTTGTATAGAAATAATTTATCCTGATATTCTGTTGTGGAAGTTGAGCTTTGCAGTCTGCTCACAATCTGATGTCTTCTCCTTTTCTTTCCAGCGTACTGATGGAAACCAGGATAGTAGATCTTGTATGGATAATGGTACTGAAGGATCTAATGAGCCTCCTGGCACAGCCTCATGGTATAGGTTTTGGTGCTAAGCATCCAAATTTATCTTCTAGGAAATCTGACTTGCCATTTATTTTAATATGTATTGTCAGGGTCATGCGTGCCTCTGCCAGGCTACCACCGGTGACAAGTTTGTCAGCTGGTGGATCCAGTGATCATGTTTCCAAAACTCCAAACAGTACCCAAGTGTTAAGACAAAAAGTTAAGAATTTTGAAAGATTCAGTGATGCAAAGCCGGCCGTGATAACTAATGAAAGTTGTGGATCAGGTGATGACTTCCTAACACCAAACAACCTTATACCTTGTCTACCCACATCACAGGATGTTGCTGGAGACTCACTTGCTGATAACATTCCTTCAAATCTCACCAGCCCATCTGGTTCTCTAAGTCCCCTCAAAGATGAAAGATTTGGTACATGTGAGGTTTTTCAGGGCCTTGCCCCTAGATTATCGTCAATCAGTGTTGGTGGTGTGACTAAGAATGAGTGCTTGTCTCCAGTTATTGTTGAATACTCAAGCAACCATGGTTCAAAAGAAAGCATACAAGACATATTTAGTGAGCCTTCCACCTCAACATCACCTAGGGGACTAACCATGGTTGAAGATCTGTTGGGATTTGATGATGAGAAGCTCAAGGGTTTTGAAGTAACTCGTCATCCACCATTTGTGTCCTCTTCATCTTCGTCAAATCAGAATCTGAAATTTTCTGGCTACCATCCTTGGCAGCAAGGCAATGATGATGGTAGTAGCATTGTCGATACGTGTGCAAGTGCCATATCTGTAAAAGATGGTGCAATTTCATGCACAGTTGGCAACCCAATATTGTCTAACAGATTCTATGACGACCAATCTCATTTTTTGACCAATTGTCTTTCTAACAACTCCAGCATTTTGTCTGAGTTGGATCAAGAGAAGTACTTGGGAATGGGTGACAATCCTGTAGCTTTTAATGACCAGAAAGTTGCTTCAGATAATGGGGAGGCCAGCATTATCTCTAGTGTCTTGTCTATGGATGGGAATGCATGGGAAGATTTATTGACCTTACCTGAGAATTTAATGAAGTTCTTAACCAAGACTCATAAGCAGCATGAATCCCTGAGCATACCACGTTTACGAAAAGTTCAAGATTGCAGTCAGTCAAGATTCTCTTTTGCCAGAGAGGATGATTTTCTTAATGAAGTGCCTGGTTGGAAGCAATTTCCTGAAAACACGATAACTGAAACCAGAGACAAGAATGACCATTTCACGTCTTCAAATAGGAATATCATTGAATCCAGTCAATCCACTGACTTTCTTGGCAGCCACCTTCATACATCTAGCTTTCCTGGTGAGCTAGATCAATTTTGATCTGTGCTTTTTTCTATGTTTCTTGCACAAAGTTTTTTAATGTTATGTCATAATTTTCAACGTGTCTTGTCGTATATTGACTTTGCTATAGTGTTTTACACCTTGTTTCTATCAGTTGAAGCAATAACGTAAGACAGCAGTTGTTTTTTTTTCTCCTGTTTCACTTTGGCTTGACTTTGAACATATTGTGCATCCTCTCCTCTCATGAATTTGACATTGGAATTTATTTCAAATTTCATCGAGACCTAGAAGAGCATTGGTTCTTGCATTACGCCGGTCTTGCTGCTCAACAGAATAAGAAAATTTTTGATGTGTTGAGGAAGGTGTGCATGGAATGAAAGCACTGTTGACCTTAGGGCTCCAGTTTCTTGTTTAGCAATGCTGGATATTATCCATTTTTCCTTTGTAATAGAGATGGTGCATCATATAATCTATAATATTTAATCTTCCTGATATTTTGGGAAACAGTGGTTCTTAGATTTTGTTTCGATCAATACGTTGGTGCAGTTTTCCAAGCTCCAACTTCACCACCAGCAGGATTTGTAGTGCCAAATACAGCAATATCTTCGGGGTTTCCTATTCATGAGAGATTGCACTTTGCTTCCCTTCAATCTGGTTTGTATAATATGTTGTCACGATTGTACCTTTCTCATTTTTGGTTTGAAGAACTCTAAAATTAATTTAACTTTCCAGCCAATCATGGGTTACAAAATTCTGCACCACTGATGAGCAATGTTGACAGCTTCAATTATCCTCAATTCACAGATCCTCCCATAGAGGGTATAGGTCAGAGGCTTCATGCATCACGGGTGAATAACATGGGATTTGATATGGCTCCAGCTTTACCTCCATCTCAACATTTGCAAGGTCACAATGTAGAGTTTCAGGTACAGATGCAGCAATCAGTTTCTGCACACCAGAATCCAAGTTTCCCAGACTATTTTATAAGTAAAATCTCTTCCCGAGATGATGCATACAGCATTACATCACCAAGTTTTTTGGGTTGGTCTGCTTCTGATAACCCATCCTTGCTTGCACAACTGAAAGCTCAGCAGCTTAGAACCTTGCACGCGTCAAGTGGGCACTGGAATGATTGGAATGAGGTCACAAGTGCAAGTGATCTAGGTCTGTCTCAACAACTGGCATTTGCTCCGGGATTTGATAAATCTATTTCGGTTAGTGACAATTTGAAGTATCAGATGTCAAGTTCAAGCAATCTATTTCATAAAGGATTTGCAATGTGATTCTTGTTGGTACTGGAACCGCTACTCAATTCTTGAATTAAGTAGATGAACTGGCAAACCACACGATGAAGCTTCCTCTGATGGAAGAAGGATTTAAACATTTTGTATCTCAGATGGTTAGTAAGTTCCATTCTTTTGTCCCCATATTGTCTCGATATGTTAATCATGTTTATAATAAGTGAAGTTCATCATCTCGCAGAGATGCTGATCTGGCCTGGAACAGATCTTTGTGTGCACTCTGGGGTGATCTTGTGGTAAGTTTCAACAAAATATTTCTATTCCACAAGAGTGCATTGGCTGTTTTACACGTCACTTTTCTGACTCAAGAGTTCAAACACAACAAACATTGCCGGTTCCATTTTCGTATGGCGAAATATCTAGTTTGCATTGTCAAAGAGAAAGAACACTTCTGGACATAGGTTTTGTTCTTCTGCTTTCAGGTAATCTGAGCAACCTATGAGTACTACTTCTGAGAGCCTGTAGAAGAATGCAACACAAAGTTTCAAGTGTTAGATGAAAAGGAGAAAAGTCTGGCAGCTGCTTCTCCGTCTTCATGATATAACAAATCTTCTTTTCAAGATAGAAGAAATCTGAAGCTAGAATGGTGTTGAAAAGGATGAGCAAGTCTTTAGATTCACAGTTTCTATGTAATGCAAGAAACACTGTCATCAATCATCATATCGGCAATGCTGTTTGTTAAGCCTATAAACATATTATCTCAGAGATCAAAACACATATCGTTCTCTTTTTTGACCAGATTGATGAATAAACACTTCAAGGGAATAGTGTAAGTGTGTCTAACTCTGTCAATCTCCTGGTGCAATAATAAGGGAATAAGGATGGTAATAGCCGGGCCATGGGTCGGTCTTATTAAATTTTTAAAAATTAAATTTGTAAAATAATGTTTTTTTAATAGAGTCTGGGTTAGATTACTTAGGCTCAGGTCTATTTAAAATTTAACTTTTTTAAATAAAACGTTGTTATTTTGCTTAGGAAAATTAAACTTCAGACTGATAGAAGCTTGATTTGATCCGTAAATCAGTTCATTGAAAACATATGAATTTAAACTATGAATCAGCTCATTATCATCCCTACTTGGGATCGGTTATGGTAGTCCACTCTGAGGTTGCTCCTCTGCTAAGTACCTGTCTCCCATAAACTTCACTATCTACATCTTGGACTATAAGCCTCTTGCTTGATCAACTGGTTTTCCAATAGACAAATCATAAGATCCTCCACAAGAATCTCCCAAGCAAAAGGATAAAATCCCATGCACAAAATGTGCTGAAGTAGGTAGGCTTGTGCTCCTCACTGGACTTACGTTGACAGGACACTGTAATTTGTACAACCTTGAAAAGGCCAGACTCAGCAATGATAAATAGCTTACACGATAGCCCTTGACAGTGACCCATCAATGGAGGATCGATTTGACATACGGTCTACATGATAAAGCCTAAACATTCTACTCTTTAGACCAACTGGTAAAACATACCAACCGAAGCTAAAGCGCATGATGTGTGTACATTGGTAAAACGCAAAGGCGAAAGGCTACAATTCCAGAGCTTACGTGCATGGTGACATGATACCGTGGGAGACCTTTACGTTCGAAATAGTTACAGGGGGTGTCTTAAGTTGTAGCAACTGTACGAAAATTTAGTAACAACCATTAAGACAGACAGGCCGACATATTGGTAAGTCATTAGTAGGTAAAGTAGACATGTCATTAGTAGGTAAACTGAGATTAATACATGTTCACTTATATCTGCATCTGCATAGGATGCTTCTCCAGGCTTGTCAGGATCATTTTGTTCGGCAGGAAAAGGAAAGGCTTTGCTGATTAACCCTCAAGTTCCTTCTGTCATTTTGGTACTTTTGGTCCAAATAATGATATTAAGTTGACAGCAAGATTAGAGAAAGAGCTGGAGTAGGCAACTATGTGAAGTCATGTAATAGAGGTGATTGAAAATTAATAAAACCATAAGGACAGTATGTCTCAAATAAATTGATTTATTGATTCTATATTAAAAACATAATAAAATGTAATATTAGTAGCTTTTTTTGGTTTTGTTTTATTTAAAATTAAATATTTATTAAATTTATTGATTATTAATATTATACGTTTCAGTTAAATATGATAATAAATTAAGTACTTTATTAAATATTTATTTATTATATAATCATAATAAAAATAATCAATTAGAAAATGTTGCAATTTATCATTTTTATTTCTCCTTACTTCTATTAAATACTATAAACAAACTTTAACAATACGAATTTATTTTTATTTAATATTTATCATATTTTAATAATTATAGTTAGTTTTAAAATGATTGTAAATGTAAGTATTCAATTAAAATGTTTATTTAATATATAATAACACTTATAATAAGATAATTTATATAATAGTTATAATTATGTAATAATATTTATTATTTTATTGTAAATAATAAGAAGCTTTGTAATTTTATTTATCAATAATAAAAATCATCCAGAAATTAAATATTATTTATTTTAAAAAAATATGCTATAAAATAAAATAAGAAATTAATTGTTTATTTATCAATAATATTACATAATAAGAAAACTTTAATTATAGACTTAATTTACTATCATATTAAATTAACAATTTTTTATAAAAATAAGTTAATACTCATCATCTTCATAAATACCCAATTGATGTTTCGCTAGGACGCAGGTATGAGAAAATAAGTTAATACTATATACTAAATATAATTGTATTATTAATTTAAATAATATACAATAAATATATATTGTTTAAATTTCAATTACTTCTTAAGTGATTATTCATCTTTTATCCAAATCATGGCCCTGGAGGAGGAAGAAAAGTTGAAACTCTTTGGAAAAAAAAAACTACTTATCACACGAGGAAACTTTTTGTTTTCTCAAAACGGTGTTCTAAACTTATTTCAGCTAATTTTGTCAATATAGTTATATAAGATTTACGCGCTATATAAATATGTGGATGAGATTAACTGACAAAATAATAGAATTGATTAACAAGAGTTAAGAATATTAATTGAGCAGCCTGATCACAGGTTAGGATAGCCCGTAACCTGATGAGTTAAGATAGAACCTGACTCATTTTACAATTTTTTTTAAATGTTAAAGACGATGATAGTTTTGAAATAATGGCCGAATCACGGGTTAGGCCGAGCCAGCCTATACTCAACCTGATTTCAGCCTATAACTCAATGGGGCCAAACATTTTTAACCTGTGCCTCGCCTATAATTCGATTAATCTGGGCTAAAATCAAACTAAATTGATCAGACCAAAATTGACATACCAAAGAAGAACAAAAAATCTAGCCCCGTCATCTGGTCCCCTCTTTTTTAGGGTTGTGTTTGAGCAATAAATAGGCAAAGTTGTAAAAGAGGTGACTGCCATTGGGCTAAGGAAGAGACTGATATAGGAACAGGAGGAGAAGAAACACTTACAAACCCAGACAAAATGGAGCTAGTTCAATAAGAGAATAGTACAAAACCCAGACAAACTGAAGCTAGTTCAATAAGAGAATAGTACAAAACCCAACGAGGAAAACGCCTCTTGTATCTTTATCGCATTCTGGTACAACCTAAGTCCCCTCTATGCACTGCAGTCTGCACGCAGAGAGAGGCCATGTACATGTACTTGTCTGTCCCAATAAATAAATGTACAAGAAAAGAAGTAGAGAAAGCCAACTGGCAAAAAGACTATGTTGAGAAGGTAAAAAAGAGTGTTTAAAGAAAGTGACATGAGAGGCCCCATTATATAATAATGAAAGTTATTACTGTTACTATGTGTTCATGTAATGTGTATGTAAGGGCAAAAAGTACAAACTCCTTTTCATGGTTAGGACAGACTTGTCCCTTTTTCACCCTCTGTAAGGGCTACTGTCCTAAAGCAAAGCCGAGGAATGCGGAATTTACATAAAACCAAGGCAAAAAAGGGGTCCCATGACAGGAAATGACCACAACTTGTACACTTGGCTTGTAATTCATGGGACTAGCCATTACATCTCTTTTAAATGGGAAAAAGGACCACAGCTTCTTGTACCCTTCGGCTTACATTCACAACTTGGCATGTCAGCCCTAAGATTAAAAGCAAGGCGTGCGAGATCGATTCATGCAACTTGGTTGGAGACCTCATTCAGTTGGTTAAGAGAACAATTTAAAATGAAAAAGAATTAAGGGACAAAGCAGGATTTGAATATAGAGAACTTTCTCATGCCATTTGGTCAAACTTTCTCCATATTATATATGTTTTCACAAAAAAAAGAAAATGAGTTGCTGCGAATAATAAATCCTCGTAGACAAGTTGCAGCGTGAACGTGTGAATATGATTAGAAGTCTTTGACTATTTTCTTTCTAATGCCTACCCATAAGAGTCCTGAATTGTGGCTACTACGAGCTTTAGATTTTTCAGCTTTAAGAAATGGGGAATACAGGTCAGCGATTGGTTACTGGAGCCAAAAAGAAAAAAGATGTTGACTATTGGAGAGTTGTTCAATTAAGAAACCGAAGTTGACCAGCTGCAGCTGAAGGTGCAGTAATTGTTGAAGAAGCGAATCCTGATGATGCTGCAGTAGAGAAGAGAGGGTGTTGATTTGAAAACCCTTGGCTTTGCCTTGCCCATTTTGCAAGCAACTCTATTTCCATACTCTTCTCTATTGCTCTTTCCTGTACATAAAGTAGATAAATGAAACCTCAGATTCTCCGCATAAGATCCTAAAGTTTCTCCTTCAACTTGTTTTTGACAAATTTTGCTTGCGTCCTATGATGTACATTTATGGAAATATGGTCTCAAAAAGTTCATAAGAGATAAGGCTCTGAAAGGGAGCGCATGTGAAATGCAAAACTTAGTAAAAAGCTCCAACAACCAAACAGAAAGTTTATTTATTTTTATGATTAAATAAAAATATGTTTGGTGAATGAAAAGTAGCTCAAGAGGACATTACCTCATAGATGGGCAAGAAACTGGAATTTATACCAGTCCAGGTATGAGGGTGATCTGATGCCATGGCAGGGCTATGCAGCAACTGATTCTTTGCTGCTGGGGAAGCAAAGCTCAGGATCTGAAGGGATATAAAATAAAGTGAATAGATCTAGGACCATGGTCTTCATTCTTTAAGTAAGCTACAAGTGAAATATCGAACAAGGAAGATCTGAAGGTATAGAATATCGCCTAAGAACTGAGAAAACAGAAAATCAGATTTTTATATTACCCTTGATGCCCTCCCAGAAACATCAACCCAGCCATTTTCAAGAGAAAACGCTTCCATATTGCCGTTTAGCTTTGAACCATCATATACATCAGGAGGTGCAATCCCCAAGTTCAGATCAAGGTTTTGGATGCCATCTGCATCAAGGATACAGGTCTTCGGGACATAAACAAAAAGCTAATTGACTAATTAAGAATTTCACAATACAAAGATCAGAAGTGAACCACCACTATTAGTCTCGGATATTATCTCCTCTTCGTAAGAGCTTGGCTCAAAGTTGGTCACCGCTTCGCTTCCGTTGCATTTAATGGCAGCTTTGTCATACGCCCTGTTCACATAACAAAATCCAACATCCCAGTTGAAATTAAGCAGCTGATCAAGACTGGCGTTAAGACTTTAATTTAAACAAAGATCCAATTTCAGGATCATCAGGACCTTGCAGCCTCTATCTCAGTGTCAAACAACCCAAGATAAATGTACCTGCAGGCAACAAATGAACAACACCAATAAAAAACCAACAGAATAGGTATCCGAAACATCTCAAGTTCTCAGTTCATCTCCTACTTTATGACAAAACAACATATAGATTAGGGAGACAATAACAAGATGAATGCAAGTTTTGTAAGTGCAATCACAATGAGGACAAAACCATAATGCTCAGAAAATGAAAACAGACAAATCAATCAAGCCATGCACATTGACAACAGAATTCTCACTTCTTGCCAAGAAACTGCCCCATACGAGCTTCCCATCGCCCACATTTATGCAAGGTAACTCCTCTGTACTTAGAGCTTCCTCTTGAAAACCCCGTGCTATGCCGACGAAGAATATGCACAAACTCCTCCTTGGTAAAATTACTCATCTGCACGCAAATCAAAGTCAACCCAGCATCCATGATCTCCGTAATTCCTTTTTTTAACACGACATTTACGAAACAAACAAGGAGGAAACAACATGAACTGAAAAAATCCACCTGCTTAATATCATCCTCATAATCACTCGCATTGAAGTTGATATCCGCATCAACGCCACGGAACTTGATCGCTGCTCGATCATACGCCCTGAAAACCAAAACCCCAAATGAACCAAATATAAACACAACCATCAACTTATCTTAATGAACTAAACAAACTACAATCTAATGCCTCACCTCGCTGCAGCAAGAGCAGTGTCAAATCCTCCTGAAATTCCAAAAAAAATAAAGGAAAAGAAAAAGCAGATGAATAATCAATACATACATTAAGAAGGACTACCTGACAAATAGAAATTGTTTGTTTGCTTACCCAAATACACTTGTTTTCCACAGTCCCTGTACCAACAAAAGCACCAAAAACGATGCTAATTAGAAACCTTACTACAACAAGAAACAAGCTTCACTATAATTTATAAAACATTAAAATGAAGAAATGATCAAGTAACCAGATATGTGATTCCCAGCGACCAGTTCGGCGATAAAAAGTAACGCCACGATACTGCGAGCTTCTCGACCTGGGGCCGCGCCGACTCTTCTTCACCTGAGGCCTCTGAGCTGCGATCCTCTGCTCGGCGGTTGCACCGTAGCCCCCCTCCTTCCACCCAAAATCCAAACAACGAGAGCGAGCCACGTCAGCGCCGCCATTCACGGGAAAAAGCTGGATAGTCCGATCACCACCAGTGTCCTTGCTCAGGAAACCAAAAGTAAGAGCGAGAGAGTCCTCGGCGGCGGCGGCGTTGGAGCAAGAGTCTTCGTCGCCGGCGGCTACGGCACTGACGACGGAAGAGGAATTGAAGCTTCCGGAGCTCTCCATTTGGTGGGAAGCAGTGGAAAGTTCTAAAAGCTTTCTCTTCCTCTCCGCGGAGCAACTCTCTTCCCCAGAAACTGCCACACTCAAGTTAAGATCCAACATTTGGTTCCGTTCGTTGGTTAGTTTTCCTTCCTCAACGACACCGTACGATGACCGTCTAACAAACAACAACAGAGTGAAAATGAAAAAGAAACAGAAGGGAGAGGATGATAAGGAAGGAGGGACTTGAGAGTTGAGCTGATGGATTTGTGTGTTGTGAGAAGGAAACAGTTATTATAATAAAAGGACTGGGAATTAAAAAACTAATATTGCTATTTGTAATAATAATTTAAAAAAAAAAGATACGGGTTGTGTTTGGATAGCCGAATAGAGAATCTCCTGAGGCCGGCTAGGCGTTCGAGAAAGAAAGAGAGTTGGAGAAGAAGCAGGATGTTGCCTATTGTGGAGTGAAGAACAAAGAAAGATAGAGAAAGGAAGGAGGAGGAGGCCAAAAAACATAATTAGCTTTCATTATTTGCCCATTGTGATTATAAGTTTAAGTTTTTTTCCACAACTCAAGTCATTGTACATATATATTTTTATATATATATGCACCTTTTTTTTACCTACGAGATGTTTTAAGAGGGTCTTAATTATAAGAAGGTATTTTTAAGTCATTCACACTTAGATTAATCTCCACTCGCATAAGGTTAATATGTAAAGAATAAAGTGTTAGCCAAATAAGTCTCTCTATTTTTAGGACTTGAACTCGAGACATCTAATTAAGGGATGAGAATACTGAACTTCTCATACTAACAATGCTTAATTTGATCAACCAAACTTTTAACATTGTTGTGATTTAGTTCGTATAAAGTGTAATAATGAACGGAGGGGAGGGGAGACCGGTCCAAAACATACGAATCATGTCTAATGCATGTACCAAATCAAAGAGTAAGACTTGACTTGGCCTTAGAACATACGAATCATGCAACTTCAGCTTCTCTTTTTTCTGTCCCCCAATTTGTCGCGCCTTTTTTGTTTTCATTTTTTAAGGATTTCTTTTGTTGTTTCGGTAATCGTACATTTTAAGGATTTCAATTCCACCAATTTAGGGGAATTAAACAATATGGTTTATGAGATTATTCCTTTTTCGGCTGCCTCCCCTCTCAGCGGCTCCGCCTTGGCCGACATTAGTAGATTTGGCTCTTTTCACTTTAAGTCTTTATGCTTACTAGTAATTCTAAACAATTCAGAAAAAGAAATATATAAATAAACCAAAATGCTAAATCATACACTAATTTAATTAATAAGCTATCAATAATAATTATATAGTAATTACATGATAAATAACGTGTTAAGTTCTCAATTTAAATTATTCTTTCCCACTTCTTAATATTATACTCATTTATATTTAAATAATATAAATTCAATAATTGAGAAAAGAGAATATATAAATAAACAACAATAACAACTACTGAAAATCTAGTCTGAAACTCTATTTTTTGAAAATTTTGGACCCAACCTTACCTATGCCAGATAATCAATAAATAAATGACGTTATTTTGACATTTTAATTTAAAAAACAATTCGGGTCAGCCCTAACAACAACCCAATAACAATTATGTTGATTCGCGATTTGTGCATGAGTTTAATAGTATGTAACCTTAGCCCTAATTAGTAGATGGACTATTTTAAAAAATATATAAATAAATCAAAGTCTTAAATCATAAATTAGTAATAAAAATAAAAATAAATAATTTATTAAATTCGTTTTTTAATATTATAATTTTTAAATAATTTAAAACAATACGTGCATTTAGTCTAATTGGCTATTGGTTAAATGTAGTCGTTTCTAATTAGCAATGACAATTAAGAAAAAGTAAGCAATATAAGAAGTAATTGGAATTTGCAAAGCATGTCTTAGGTTTGAATGGGCAATATCCGTACACGTCGTTCAATTTATCCCCAAATGCCAACTCCCGAGTATCGTTGATAATGCTCAAACACGAATTGGGCCACCTGTCCCCCAAACCAATTGCTTATTGGTTGTCCTTTTTTTGTGGATTCATAAGATGTCGGGGAGCTAAAAGCAAAGACAATTCCCACCACATGCCCTTCTTGGCAAATAAATATTTACAGCCATTTCCCAAAATAAAAAAATAATATTTATTATATCCAAAATAAAATAATCAAATCTTTTTTTAAAAATAGTCTATCTATTAATTAAAGTAATATGTGTGTGTGCGCATGCATGTGAGAATATTTTATATCTATGAGGGCCAAATATTTGTATAAAGTATTTCGACCAAAAAGTACAAAATATTTTTAATTATCACGCCACTAAAATCACAATAATAATAATAACACTTAGTATAAATTTTAGTAATATGCATAATATAAAAAAGTTTAATAATATATAGTCTTACTCTAATTAGTAGGTAAAGTTATTAGATGCTTTTACAAAATTGTATGCTGACATTTTTTTATTACAAAAATAAAAATTATTTTATTCTTAGTTTGACTTTGAAAAATAAAAGAGTTGTCATTAGATAATCTTGAAGTAATCTACAATTATATGAAAAGACTAGAGATGTCATTCTCCATAATAGCATACCCTTTTATTAATAACTGTAATGGATTAATTTTATGCCACGCGATCTCATTCAGGTATTTTTCTGAGTTTTATATGAGTCTCACATATTTGTATAGATAAGATCACGTGAAATAAAATTAGTATAGAGTAATGAGTATAGAAGATCTGATTCTCTACAAGCATGACTAAGAAGAATATTTGTTCTTGACGTAATCAATTTAATTTTTATTAATTAAAGCAATCAACAAGACCGATGTCAAATTCAATGATCTATTAAGGAAAAGTTGGCTACAATCTTCTTGTTGTAAGCAAAGAAAATTTAATTCCATTTTTAACCTTATATGGGGACATATCTTGTCCTTTTAAATTAAATTAAACTTCTCAAGAACACTTTTCAAACTTAAATTATGTAGGTTGTACAAAATTTCCAAAACACTTTTATGTGAATTTAATTTAATTTATATATAATTTTTGACACGACATTATGTTTAAAAATTTACTTGACGTTAAATTATTAAAATATTTCTTTTGATATTTTTAGAAAATTTTCAATTTAATGTCTAAGATTTCAAAATTTTCAATTGAGTGACCAATTTTTAAAAATTTTAAGAGTTCATTGAAAATATTAGTTTCGTTTGTAATTTATTGTTTTGGCTAACATATTCTTTGTTGTTCTTGAAAAATATTAGTTATAGTTAGACTAGAGCAGAGAGAATATTTCAGATGGACACCCAACAATAAAGATTTCGTTGACTACAACAATAACAATACCTAATAGGAGTCTCGTTGATGCGTGGAGTTTGAGAAAGTTTAATAATACGTAACCTTATCCTTAATTAGTAAAGATATTGTTCCAAATGATTCACATGAAGAAAAAAATAATAAATAATAAATAAACAGTAAATAATAAATAAATAATGATAATGAAAAATATTAATTAAAATGATATTAAAAAAATATAATAAATGGTTAAATTTTAAAAATAAATAGATACAAAAAATAATAAATAAATAAAAATTATGTTCACTAAGTTAACAAATTTCTAATAAAACTAACGTTTTAAATTGAATTGTTAATTTTAAAAAAAATGATTCCTCGATTAAGAATTTAAAATTTTGGATATTAAGTTGAATTTTTTTTTAAAGATTGAGCAATTTTAAATTCTTAAGAAATAAGAATAGTATAGTCATGAGCTAAATTTTAGCACCTCATATCACCTACTTTATTTTTACTATTCCAACGTTGTTTCAATTTATTTCATCCACATATTTATATAAGACCCATATAAATATGTGCATGAGATGGATTGGAATAATGCTAGAACAACAAAAGTGTTCATTTAATGTAGTGACTCCTTGTGCGCATCGAATACGGGACCCTCTTTTTGAAGAATTAAGTGAGATTAAACCCTAATTTATCCCTCTACCACTCTATCGGGCCGAAGTATAAGAACGTCTGGAGTGAGCGATTCCAACATTTGAATGCAAGAACAACAAAAGTGAAACACGTAATCGATGTCGCAAACTTTGATTGGACTACAAAATAAATAGAACATTTAATTTCTACACCAATCAACGTGCATGTCCATGTCCAAATACGTCTCGGAAGTTGGGAAACTGTTTCACAATGTCTATGTTAATAATGAATAACGAGGAGGATTGTCTGGTTAGGGTTTAGGAATGAATGGAAATAAGGAACGATGTTGGCTTTATCATGTCTCTTAATGAATCTTATAAAATGCAAATTCCGTCTCCATCAAAAATCCAAAGTTTGCTCTAGAATCATATGCTAATTCTATCATCGTTATCATCAACACTCAGTTGAAGTCTCCCTGAAACGTAAAATTTAAAAATTTTTAATAATACACAGCCTTACTTCTATCTGATAAAAAGACTGTTTTTAATAAAAATTCGCTAATTCTTCGTCATGTGCTAAATTTATTCCTTGAGACAACATTATTATTTTAATATAAGTTTCTTTTGTATGAGTACAGCAATGTCACCTCTTCTAACAACAAAGGTTTAAGACTCGGAATTGATTAAAAAAATGAGATTAATAATAATTTAAATACAGTTTGATTTTTTATTTTTATTGTATTTTGGATTTTCATTGCTTGTTTTAGTTTAAATTTTTAATAAAAACAAAAACTTATCTAGTTGTTAATGTAAATGTAATTATATTTTTATCATTAATAATAATTATTTATAAACTAGTATTTTATAATTTGAAATTTATAATTTTAAACTTAAATTATATTTACTAAATAATTATTAAATTAAGAATATTTTTATTTAAAAATAAGATTTAAAGTAAAAATAAAACAAAACAAAAGGTTAATTATGTTAATTATAACTCTTATTAGTAATTAATAATTAAATAATATAAATTTAGTTGATTATACATGAAAACATAAAATAAAAACTAATTTTTATGATTATTCATAAATTTTAAAAATTAGAAAAAATGAAAATAAAAAATCAGAATTAAAAAAATTTAAAAACAGTTTTTTTTATTAATCTTTGGAAATAAATACAAAAACTAAATATGAAAGCAAAAATAAATAGGCTTTAAGAAGCCAAGCACAGGAATATAAATACTAAACGCAAATTAAGTAGCTAAAGAACATTTCGAATCGATGTCGTTTGTGCTTTCTTCTTACATCTACATCATCGACCCGACAGACAACATCAGCTTCTTTCTCAAAAGTCAGACATCTCGTGTTTTCTTATCCTGTTTTTCAGGAAATGGAAATGGGCCTTTCGCCTAATGATCCTCTGCTTCAATGGGCACTCCTCCTAAATCCAACAAGTATAGGCTCTGATTCTGGTCAATGTAAGTTTGAATTAATGATTAAATTTAAGTAATTTTATCTATTTAATAATAAAAACATTTTCAATTCAATTTTAATTTTTTGATTTAATTTATTTTATTAATTTTATTATTAAAAATTAATTAATTAACTAATTCATCGCTCAATTTTTATTAATTAATAAAATTTGTAAAAATTAAAATTAATTAATTAATTTTTATTTAACCACTTCTTATTTTCAATTGAAGTAGAAATCTCTTTCAAATTCTTTAAATTTACTCAGACTAATAGCATATTACAATATTTAATACAGGTAGAATATAAAGTACATTAACAAGAATTGATTTTGAATCAACTATTACTAAAATAACTAGAATTAGTCATTTAGATTATTAACATTTGATATTTATAAACTCTTTAGAATGGGATAATCTAACATTCACCCAAGACTAAATATCGAGTTGTTACTTGAAATAAATGCAAATTCAAACAGACGACCAAAACTTTAAACCTTTTATCTTTCTAGTTTAACTTAAATGTAATATGCTACTTGAGCCACTCCCACCCTTATAATTTAATTTTTTCAATTTAAAGTATAACATTCAATAAAATTTATGTCATTTTAATTTTAATGCTATACATTAGTTTAATAGAAGAATGCAAATTATCAATTTAGTGACCTTTTCATTTTAAATCTTATAGAAAAATATGAAAAATTCATTCTCATTCCATTCATTTCACCTTCATTTTGGTCCAATAGCAATGAGACAAATGCAAAATCAGTATCAAAACAGACGATTGTCAAGCAAACAGAGTCAGCAATAACATAAGTGCAAATATGTTTAATTATGGTTCTATTCTTAAAATAAATACTTAAATCTAACCAAATGCCAAGAAAGAGAAGGAAAGAAAAATCCAACTCTATATTCAAAGTCTTTCTGCTCATTCTCTTTCATGTCCAACACTAAAACAAATAAAAAGATGATCTTGAACAAAAAGAATACTTCAAATTCACTACTGAGATACGCCAAGCCATTTTGAGAAGTTCTCAAACTCTGTGTAGTCACTATCTGAGATCATAGTTTGGTACCATCCTTTCCCTGCGGCCTTAATTGCTGCTGCCTCCTCCTGAAAGGTTAAGGGCAGTAAAATGAAACACACAACAGTCAGGCAAATCAGTTGATCAAGACTTAAGATTCAAGAAGAAATTCAAGTCGGTAATTGTCAACCTTATGATAACTGCTCGAAATGTGAAAATGAGGACAGATTTCAAATGAAATGATGTTGTGGAATCAATACAAGCATCATTTGTCACAAGAAGATATTAAACAACAGCCATTATCAAACTAGCATTTGATACTCATAACATTACAAGATTCCATAAATACATCCATTGAAGGGTTGAAGTAGAAATTTAAAGATCACAACTCTTCAAATTCCAAAACTTTCAAAGAAAAGTCACCTAATCGAAACATATACCACATCTAACTGAAGTTCAAACCTAAGGAACAGTCGCGAAAACCCAATATAAAGCACAAAATGCATAATTTCTACCTTCACATGTTTCTTCACAAAAGCATATACAAAGGGCAACATCACATTTGAGCAAACACTATTCTAAACCAAATATCAAACATTACGAACAGCCAAAGGTTATGACATGAATAAGAATCAAATTGATCAATTAGAGATTTGTATACCTTAGTAATGTTCTTTCTCTTCTTGTCAAGCTTTTCCTTCTTGGCCTTAACACGCTCAGCCTCGGATAAGAGCGCCATCCTCCTAGCAGTCTTAGCATAAGGATTCAACTTCAACATCACATTCAAGTTCTTCAATGGATTCTTCTTGAGTGTGGCCCTCTTAATCTCCTTCTTAATAGGCCTTACAACGGACTGCACCTCATCAGAGTTGATGATCCGTGAAAGGTCAGCATTCACCATCTTAGCCCTGGGCAAAACATACCCTTTCTTCTTCTCTGAAACCTTGTCGAAGGTTCCATAGATCGAATCAAGCTTCTCGAACGCCGATTTCGTCCAGATCACAAAGCGACCCAAGTGCCCTCCCGGAGCCAACTTCAGCAGATTGAGTCTATCCACGTTCGCCACTTCAACTCCAGGAATGTTCCTGAAGGCCTTCACAAGCTTCGCTCCTTCGGTTCCGTACACAATGAGGGGGCCTTTGCGAGAAATGTAGCGGCGGTTCCTCATCTTTCCCTTCCCTGGACGGATCGCCTGGCTGTCCTTGGCCTTCTCGGCGTCGGCGTAAGCACCGACTTCCTTTAGCACCTTGATTGCGGCGGAGGTCTTCTCGACGCTCTCGGCGCTGTCGTTGATAACCAGAGGCATTTCGGGAACGGATTCAATTCTATGGCCGTGGGCCATCACCAGGGAGGGGATCGCAGTGGCGGCGATGGCAGAAGCTACAGCGTAACGCTTCTGGTTGACGTTGATTTTCCTGTGCCAGCGGCGCCAGATCTTTGTCGGAGCGAACATGCGTCCGCCACGACACATGTTTCCGAAAGCCCCCTGGCCGGCGCGGTGAGTACCACCGCCGGGGACGCGGGGGATACGAGACACAGCTCGGCCTGTTCCCCAGGACTCTGCGGAGGTCTGGTGGCCGGCGCGCTTGGATACGGCGTAGGGCTGGCGGCTGTTCTTGGAAATGTTGGAGTGGACGAAGTTGACGATGTCGGGGCGGATAGAGGCCTTCATGACGTCGGGAAGAACGACGGTTGCGGCGGAGTCCGTCGCCATGTCGTTCAGCACGGGTAGCTGCTGCACTGTCACGAGCGGGCGAACGGCGGCTGTTGCCATTTGGTGGATTTGAGATGGAATGGTGAGTGACTGAGTGTGAGCTATGTAGGGTTTTGGGGTTGAGAGAGGCCTGTTCGTTAAAACCTTACATTATATACATATGAGATAGGTCTAGGGTTGATTGGAAGATGGGGTATGTTTGGCCACTCGAATTAGTATATCCTTCTCCAGAATAAAATGGTACTCTTAAGAGTAAGCCCATGTCATTATTGGGCCTACTTAATAAGCTCAATCTAAAAATGTAACAGATTCAAAGGGCTAATTAGTACTTTACATATAGCCAGAAACCCTAAATCTCGGTGTCACAGCAACTCACGAACCCAAGAGGCGAGTCGTTGTTCGCGCCGGCGATCTCCGGCGAATCCACTTTCTAAGGTATGTTGCTTCTGTTTTTCTGATCCGGCTCTTTTTGATAGTTCATATTGAAGAAGAAAATTGTTTCTTCTTTGTTCTTTTATGTTGTTATATTTAGATTTTATGCTAGATACGACGATGCTTGCTAAAGACTTGTTCTTGCATGTGATATAACTTGTTATCTGTTGTTATGATTCTGCAGGAAGGAGAAATTCTTTGAACTATCACTTGCAATCAAAATGGCAGCGTAAGTTTCTGTTATTTCGTTCAAAAGTTATTTTTTTTTTGACTGTCCTCTTGATTCTGTGTAAACATTGTTTCCTCCCGTTGTTTTTAACTTGTATGAATTCCATTGATGATGGGGGAGTCATTGATAGGTGGAGTGATGGACTTATCGTTCCTTATATGAAATTAGATGCTTGATTGTGTTTTATATTACATAGTTAATTTTCCAAATTCCATAGGACGGGAACCGGGTTTTGATAGTCTCTTTGTTTGGTGAGACTCTTGAAGGGCAACATTACATGTTACAGTGATCGCTAGCTCTTTGGCTTAAGTTTAATGAACCTAACATTCTTGGTTTTGAACTCGGAGGGTTCACTGTAGTTCACGTTGTCGTGTTAAAAGGAAGGGATTGCTTCTTGTCTTTTCAGTGAAGAAGGTGCAGTCCCTGTCGAAACATCTGCTCAGCCGCTTGGTGAGCCCATGGATTTGATGACAGCATTGCAACTTGTTCTGAGAAAATCTCTGGCTCACGGAGGCCTTTCCAAAGGCCTTCATGAAGGTGCTAAAGTGATTGAGAAGCATGCTGCACAGTTGTGTGTCTTGGCAGAGGACTGCGATCAGCCTGACTATGTCAAATTGATTAAAGCTCTTTGTGCTGACCATGGCGTAAGCCTGTTGACGGTTCCTAGTGCCAAGACCCTCGGCGAGTGGGCCGGTGTAAGTATTATTTTTAAACTGAAATTGCTCTCAAATGTTGTAACTATAACTGTGAGTTATAAAATGGTTGTGTTATTGCCGATCTTTTTAATTGTATTCTTTTCAACCGTGATGTAGTTATGTAAGATCGATTCTGAGGGCAAGGCCAGGAAGGTAGTGGGTTGCTCTTGCGTAGTTGTGAAGGTATGCCCTGTACATGCTGGTTTTCCTTGTTTGTTTTGGCTTGTTTTCTGTGGTTCTGATGGCAATTTGTCTTGAGTTTTTCAGGATTATGGAGAGGAGAGTGAAGGTCTTAATGTTGTTCAGCAACACATCAAATCTCACTAAGTAGCAGAGAAGGATCTTACCAGATCCAATTGTTCATGGAGGCCTTGCTTCTTTTCAATGAGTTCATCCAATGTGATTTTTGATCTTTTCTTAGCCGCTTGTCTTTTTAGTATTTGGATTTTGAGTAGAAAGAACTCTTAGCAGTCTTCTTGCGCCCAAAATGTTACCATTTTTGAAGGAACTGGATTTATACCTCCCTTTCATTTTCATTCAAGAGTTCTTATGTGACCTTATCTGTTACCACAAGGCTGTGATCGTTAGTTAAAAATTTAAAAGGAAATCCTTACGCTATTCCTCATAGACAACAGATTGACAGATGGAAAGAAAGATAAAAAGAGAGCAGGAATAACATATTTATATTAGGGCCTGTACTTCAACTAGGCAAAGAAATAGAACTGGTGGTGCTATGCTTACATAAAAGAACAAGATGCCTGAAGGTATTGGCCAAAAAATACAAGTGATTTTGGCAAAACAAATTACCTACATTCCCTAGCTTAGCTTGAAGGAGACAAGATTCTTATTATTTTTCCCTATTAACAAGATCTCTATTGAGTTACAACTCCTAGACCTGAAAACCTTCGATGGGAAAAGAAACCCTTTTGGAGTTACATTTCCTTAACAAATATACACACTAGTTTGGTTTGGTCAGTAAAGGGTTTGACAGAACATTTCAAGTCAGTCAACTGCTCTCCAAATGGGGCATTGGAAAACTTTCGCCTTCCCCCATTTTTCTACAGCTTCACCTGACTCTGCCTGTTACTGTCTCTAGTTAGTATCCAACACTTAAACTGCAAGAAACAAGAGGGACAGAGTATTCAGAGGTTAAGGGGATCTAATGGAACATTATTCAGGTTCTTGAGCAATTTGGAAGAAACTGAAACACGGTAGAAGGCAGACACTTACATGTTGGCATACCTGGGAGTAGCAAAAACAAACTCAACACGCTACATTGTTGGCGAGGGTTTTTGCAGCTAATCCTCCGACCGTTTTGGTGTTCATGTCATTTGATGACAAGGCTTCCCTCTGAATCAATTAAAAATATCAATTACAGAACAAAATCACTTAAATGGACTTACAAATACCCAAATATGAGAGTGATTGAATGTTTAAAAGCCAAACTGAGATTTCAAAATCAGTATTAAGTTTAAGACTTGGTGTAAAATGATTTAAGATAAAAGATGCAACACTCTTCTGTAAATTAATTAATTTTTAAAATTATTAAAAAATAATTATTGTAATTTTCAAATTTTCAAAAACTCCTCTTATGAGTGTACATGGATCAATCAAATGTTGTCAATATGACATTCAAATCAACTCTTAAGTTCGATAAGAACTAATTAAACCTAACTTAAAACACACGTTAGACCGTCATGTTAATAGTATTTGATTGTTGCACATATGTTGCTTATGTTACATGTATTTTAAATATTTTTTCTACCAAAGTATGAGAAAAAAGGAATTTTATAGAAATTGAAAATCATGAAGAATTTTTTTTATAATTTTAAAGATTATGAATTTAAAAACATTATTGAATCACTACCAAATATTTTTTCATTTTGAACCAAAGCATAGCACAAAGTTAATTGTCTTAAACCAGAGTCTCCCAAAATGGTAAAATTAGATCCATAAAAAGCATCTGCACTTACAATTGGCTCAAAATCGGGGCTAGACAGGTTAACAGTAAGGTTCCTCATCAATAACAAAACCTGCAGTGGTTAATTGGAATTGTAAGATAACACATTTGCAACTCAAAACAAGCAAATCATGCAACTAATCTGATAAAATCTGGAAAGGCAAGTTTGACCATTTGCTTTCTTCAATACTTGATATTTACATATCAATGCACATGAGAGGTTATTTCCAAAGACTTCAATAGCTTACAGTTTCATAATTGATGGGATCCATTTCCTTGAGCTTTTTCACATGACCTTTGGCGTGTGGATCAAATACACTCCCAATGAAGCTATATACTTCGGCAAAATCTGGAAGACCTGGAAGCCAAAAACATAACATCAAATTAAGCTGTTCCCTCTCCGTTTTCAGGTTGAAGATGAACAAATGCAGTATAGAGTGTTACCATGAAGAATAGGCGCTTGTTTCCCCTGCTTTGGCACCTCAGTTCTTGGCAGTGTTCTACTTTCTGTCCCAAGGCCACCAACACTGTCGTTACTTAATCTTGCTAACCCCTTTGATCCAATATCAGCTGAAACAGTGATGTTATATGTCATGAGAAGTGCAGGAAGTTCCTCAAGTAAAAATAGTTGCAAGAAAATGAAAAGTATACCACCTTACCTTCAGTTCCTTGGAGACTTGGAAATTCATCTTGTGATGACATAACTTTACTGGTTGCAGTATTTATTAGCATAGGAGTGTCGTCCCAAGGTGCATATCCAGGTACAATGGCGTTCATAGAGGAAGGATAAGCCATGGGTGCCGCCATTGGCACTAAAACTGTGATATGAGGTATACCATGTAATGGTAAGTCAAAGCTTCAATTCAATCTCTCAAAATTAGTAAATGGAAGTCACATACACACACCATTTTTGGATGCCTTCTGAGGGTAAGGATGAGCAGCTTTGCGCTTGGGGCGAGGCGGCGGCACATGCGCAATTGTACCGTTCTTTTGAACCTTCAGAAAGTATTTCTGTGCATGACTACGGATCTGAAAAAGCAAAATGATAGGTCAAAAAACAGAACAAAGAATTGAAGTACGTGTACACACCAACTCAGAACGCTAGTACAGAATATGAACCTGGATCACCGTCTTAGAACCCACAAAATCTTCAATCTTTTTCCAGTCCCGATCAAACCTGAATTAATGAAGAAGATTAAAAGGACACCAAAGTCAAGATTTGCCTCCGTAACAGCTTCCTAAAAAGGTCCTCAATTTTCTCAAAGCAAAGACAAGAACTCAGGAACATAAAGGGAAACAAGGCCACACAAGTTCATATTAGCAAGACAGTAACTGTTGGAATCAAAATTGAAGTACTGCTAACTGTACTAAGCCAGTGTTTCTAGGCTATAACATCTGTCGACCAATAGATCGACAAGATCAAACTTCTCCAAGCAAACCCAGATACTATGCACGCAACTGCACAATAATTTCGAAATCACTTCAACTTTAAACAGGATTCAGAAACTAACCCACCAAACGACCAACCACTTCCTCGCTCCAGTTACCACTACTGCTCATCCATTCTCCATTAGAGGGCTTTCCAAAGAAGGAAGAATTAAGTCATCATAAAATGAGAAGAGAAGACAACGTACAGTTGGAGAGCTTCGAGAAACTTGTCGTGTTCTTCTTCGGTCCAGCTCTCGCGAGACTTGGTGATGGTGTAGGGTTTCCTGACCTTCTTGCCAGACCCATCCGAGTTGCTAGGCGTAGTAGTCGAAGACGGGGTAGCCGTCAACGATGGAGGGCCGGGATTCGTCGGAGAGGAGGAGCTGACGTTCATTTGAAGAAAGGAGTCTAACAAACCAAATCCAGAAACATGGGGTGGAAAGACAGATGTTCAGGTGTTTGATTTACGTAGAGAAACAAACAGAGAGAGATTGCGCGTGAAGAAACAGAAAAGCTTATGGCTTTCTCTGTGGTTGTGTACTGTGTGAATGGCGTTGGAATGGTGCGTGCAAGAGATGGTCGTCTTGGACCTTTCAATTAATCGTCGCTTTTTGTTCGTGGTCTGTATTGATTTAAATGCTCAGTCATGCACGTGCCTATTCCCATGTGGAGGCCTCCACAGTGTCGTTCTGTAGACCAATAGAGGATTTGGACTTCCAAATTCTAAAGTCAAACACCTCTATTTATTTTTAAAAATATTAGAATTGTTAAATACTTTTAATCCATATTCTTAATTCTCATAATTATTAAATTAATTTTTTACAACCATTTATCTTATTTTGCCTAAAATTATTGGACATAAAAATTATAAATAATAGAAATACTTACTTAAATGATAATTATTGACCAAAATTATGTTAAATTTTGCATCAAAGTAATATTTTTTAATGATTTAATTGAATTAGTTTGGATTGTTTGAACCATTCAAGCAAAGTTGAGTTCATGTGTTGAATTTGAATCTAATATAAGATTTTAGTTAATTTAAGTTTTTATTTATTTATAATAATAATAATAATAAGAATAATAATAAGAATAATAATAATAGTCATCACCATCATCGTCTTTGTCGTTGTCACCATCGTTGTCATTATCATACGGGTCATTTAAAAACACTCTTTCTAATAGTTAGGAGTAAGATTGCGTGCTACTGAACTTTTCCAATTTTCACATGTCAGCGAAATTTCTATTAGATTTTTGTTATACAAATTAGAAATGATAAAAATATTTAATTCAAGACTAATGTTAAGTATATGGTAAAATTGTGTACTACTAGACCTTCTCAAATTTAGCATGTCAACGAAATTTCTACTAGATTTTGTTATTGTTGTTGTTTATTGTTCAATACTTTTTTTAACTTTTCAATTTTAAATTAAAAATAACAACAATAATAAAATCTAGTAGAAATTTTATTGACTCGCTGAATTTGAGAAGGTCTAGTAATACGTAATTTTACCATAAAAAAGTATTTAACCCTTAAATTTAATTATAATTATAATAGACGTGGTATATAGTCATTCAAGATACCTCATACTCATTGTTAGTACTTCCCACTTTCCAACTTTTAACTTTTGTTTACTGTGTAGTCACATTGTTTTTTTCAAGCTAAATGCCAAGAAACCTTTCCAATACCTAATTTATGTTTCATCCAATAAAGGGTTGTGTGATTTTTTCACTAACAACTTTGATCATTTTGGTATAATCCCACTATTTAAGAACGTGCTTGACAAGTTAGTGACCAATCAAATCCCTAATTAGTAGGCATAAAACACATTAGACAAATTCCCAATCCATTTACTTAAAAAGCATATTAATTGCAACTTTTTACGTGATCAAATCTTACGTACTCACTAGTTTGTATCAACTCTGTTCTATACGATCTTATTTATATATATTTTTATATTATACATATTTATATAGATGAAATCGTGTAAAACAAAGTTGATACTGCATACACAAGATTTCTGTCCAACTTTCCCATGAAATGCCTAAAACTTACCTTTCAAATGATTGTACCGTAAAGAAGATATTATGATGGAATTTATTTAGTACATGGAATAGATGGAGCCTGTGATATGCAGAGATCTGGTGAATTTGTTGTTTCATATAGCGCCGCCGATGTTTTGAAACCTAAAACATCCGATTAATCGCCAATCCTAACAGAAAGAGTGGGACATGGGCGACAGCTACGTGTGACTTCCTTTAGTCCACTCATGTCCAGACCCTACCTGTTACGAGTCACTTCGTGATGTGTCGTTTCGATGTTTCGATTTCTGTCAACAACAACGTACAATTATTAAAAAATGTAACGCTTATCGTAATTTTTTTAGTTTATTAATTTAATTTATTTAATAATTTTATTGTTAAAAATTAATTATTTAAATTAATTTAATTTTATAAATTAGAATAAATCAATTAATTTTATTTTTAAAATTTTAATTTACAAATTTAATTTTTGTTCAATTTTTTAAATATTAAAAACATTGAATTTGATTAAATCCAATCGTTTAAGGTAAAATATTATAAAGATAATGTTATAATAAAAGAACATCAATAGTGTAAATTAAATATAGACAAAAAAATACATTAGATCGATATAGTTTGTTATTATTTCTATTCTTGGATCATAAAATTATAATTATGTTTTAAAAATAATAATTAATAAAAATAAATAAATATTATTTACTATATAATTAAAATTTTATTTAATACTTATTTGAAAATTAATAATTATAAGGACAAAAAATAAAAATAAAAAATTCAGTGGCCTAGAATATAACCCGCCAAAATCCAGCGGTTGGTCGATTTATTCTTGACCCGGAAAACTTTTTGACAATCAACACGTGAAGGACACGTGGTGGTTTGACGCCAACCTGCCGACCAGGATCAACATCACACATCAGATGTGGACACGCACACACCGGAAATTTAGGCGCGCTTCAGGTAGGGACCAATCAATCAGTACAGATGGGTCCCAGAAGATAGGAATGAATGAGATGACGTGGACCGTTGTGAGCCTGAGGCTGAGTGTAGTGGAACACTTGCACTTGTAGCTCAGGATAAGGAGTTTGAGGGGTGTGTGTGTTTATGTAAGAAAACCGGTAGAATCTTTATGGCTTGGACCCGAATGGATATTCAAATTGTTGTCGGAACCGTTACAGCTACTGCAAGAACGACGTGTCGGGGCTTCTTGTCGGCGATATACAAATCCACACCTTCTTATTCTTCGTTTTCGCTTTCTCGTCGTCATTTCTCATCTACAGTTCCAAGGACTACATGTTCTTCTCAAGAACCACCCGATCGAAACGGAGGCTCAAATAGTATGTATATGTTTATCGTGGAGTTCTTTGTGTTCTTGGATGTTTTTAGTATATTCATAATTGAATCGGTTAATGTTCTGATCTCAGATGATAAGTTTTCGACGGACTGGGACAAGGCATGGACAACGTTCAAGAAGAAAGGGAAAAAGGGTATCTTCTCTCGGTTTTCTCCGAACAAGTATGTTACCTGGAACCCTCGTAACTCCAACTTCCCGTTGTCTGAAGAAGTTGATCCCATCAAAAGAACAGAGAGGTCGAACCTTATGTTATGGACTAGTCCACAGTTTACTCTAGTGGGAGCCATCGTAATTGTTTCGTTTCTTTTGCTGTATACAATTCTTGCACCAGTCAAGTGATTATAATTGCTTTCTGCTCCGATCCCACAATTTTTTGGTGGAACCTGTTAGGGAATGAGTAAAATCAATGTAAATGTAGTTTTCAGCTGTTAGTTCCACTTTCGGTTCACTGAGTTCATCTCATGATCAGCCGCCTTGCTTCATACTCGAACTGTATAATTTGTATATTAGCTGACAACTAGAGTGATTTACATTTCGATTTCACAATCGTAATGCGAGGAAAGAAATTGCAGATCACCATAGAATTGCATGTGGAGTCATGTCCTGAGTCTTGCTATTCTTGTTTCATTTACTGTTTCCTGTATAATCATGTGGTTTAGCTTATGTGCAAGAATTAAGAATAAGGGTAGCAATGAGTTGTTCTGGGTCTACACCCCTTAAAACCTAAATTGGGCCTGATTTATCTTATATTCGAGTTCAGTCGGCAGATCAAAAGTTTTGTTTTTAGTTTAGAATCAGACTGAAATCTTACATTAAAAGTTTCATGTAATTCAAAATTTATTTATTAATAAGACCGATATAGACTATTTAAATATAATTAAATTAATATTCTCAAATTTAGGGATGACTATAAGCCGGCTCGTCAATTTTTTAAAAATAATTTTTAAAAATTTAAAGTGTAAAATAATTTTTTATAATTAAATTTGGGCCTGAGTTGTCCAAGCTTAGACCCATCGTTTTTCTTAATAGAGTTGGACATCGGGTCGATTTGAACTTGGGTATCACATGGGCCGGTTCAATTGAAAACACCTGAACCTGAGCCTATGGACTGACTCATTTTTATCCCTACTCAAATTTAAACTTGATTCAAAATCCGATCAATTCAATTTTAATATTCTCTTATTCTAGCTGCAGGAGTCTTAATGGTCAGTGCAAAGAGCAACAAAAACAACTTAATTTGGCATAAAAACATAAAATTGATAGGAATATCGGAATTTAAAGTTTTAAATTACATATATCATTTTTTTAGACTGTAATATTTGTAATACGTAGTATAGATCTTATTACGTATTCCGGATTGTTCATGAAAGCGTTAAAAATGAAGGAAATGCGGAATATCTGATTTCAGTTCCATCTCTTTTTCCGAAGCAGTTTCCAAGTTCAAAACAAGCTTCAATCTCCTGAGACCTTTATGGAATATGATCACCGACACATAGTTAACGTCTTTCTACAGATTTCTCAAAACATAAGTACTCTTAACGGGTCAGAGGATCCGCATGCTTACTAATGATATGAGCAATTGTAGGAGACCTTTACTTTTATATATAACTTTCATATCGGGCTTTCCCATTACAAGCCCAATATAGGACCGATCCACACCAATTAGGATTCATTTTTTACCTAGACTTCGACCCATTGATTTAGATTATTTATTGGGTCACTTTATTACCCTTATTTGGATCAAATTACGTAACTTAACTGATAATTTATTGAAAAGTCAAAAATTACAATTAATGTTTTTCACTTGATAGGAAAGGACAAAAATGTTCTACATTCTCCCCCTTGGATAATCATTAATTGCAGTTTTTACTTAAGTTTAAAAACAGTTTGAAAACTCGGTTAAGTCATGATGTTGTATTAGTACCAAATTTAAAAACATTTGATCCAAAGGTAATGAAAGTCCAACATTCCATCCTGCAAGATTTTCGATACTGAAAAATATCAAACACATGTGTTATGTGTGACACAGGTCTAATATAATCACAAATATCTAATACCTTACTAACATGAATGAGAAAATGTTGTGTTGCAAACTAGGATGATACCTGTCTGATCTAATACGTATCATTTTTATTTGTAGGTCTCGATTTCTCCAACTTTATGCTAAACTGCATGTGCTAAACTGCTGCAGAGAAATCCCGTTTTCTCTTACTAAAAACAACATTAGAGAAAACATTTATGTTCTCCAACTGAATGCTAAGATGTATTAGAGAACCTTTATAGGATTATACCTTATATCTCCTATGTCATATCAAATTTATGGATATCCGTACTAAACTGTATGTGTTGAAATGACATAGGCTCAAGGTCAATCTTTATATATGCCCATTGACCTTTAAAATGCTTAAGATCAACACAAATCTTAAGGCTTTCATATGTATTATGACTATACATAAGAACAATTATTATTGAAGATAAAAAATGATCATTTATATTAATAAATATCCATAATGTCATAATACATTAAAATGTACAAACATTTAAAGAGCAAATACAATGATCCGTGACTACTACTGTCTAAGGACCTTAACATGCCCATACTGGATACATGTTTAACAAATACTAGTGGGCGAAGTCCTTTAGTCAATAAATCAGCTAACATCTCCTCAGTCTTGATATGCTCCACTTCGACGTCACCTTTCTGAATCAACTCCTTTATAGTCAAGTATTTGACCTCTAAATGCTTAGACCCTGTGATATTGTTACTGAACAACACTGCAGGAAGATTATCATAATATAACGGAATGAGTCTAGCTATTGAATCTACTACAGACAACTCAGAAATTAAGTTTCTAAGCCAAACCGCATGTGTAGCAGCTCTATAACATGCAACAAACTTTGCATGCATGGTCAAGGAAGTTATCAGTGTCTGTTTGACACTCTTTCATGATACTACACCATCTGCCAACATAAAAATGTACCCTGAAGTGGATTTACGATCATCCAGACATATAGTAAAATCGGAGTCTGTATACCCTTTGAAGTTTAAATCATTGACTTTTCTGTATGTCAACGTATAATTCTTGGTATCCTTTAGGTATCTCAACACTCTTTTAACTGCATTCTAATGGTCCACACCTGGGTTAGCCAAATATCGACCTAGCAGTCCAACAGCAAATGCAATGTCCGGTCTAGTGCACATTTGGGCATACATCAGGCTACCAATTGCACTAGAGTACGGGAGATTCCTCATAGCCTCTCGCTCAACTTCATTCTTTGGAAACTGTGCCAAAGATAATCTCTTGCCATGAAAGATATGTGCTACAATAGGTTTACATTCAGCCATATTAAACCTTTGTAGCACTCTTTCAATGTATGTTCTTTGTAAGAGGCTTAATGAGTGTTGAGATATATCCCGGTGAATCTGTATACCAAGGACAAAAGATGCTTCACCTAAATCCTTAATGTCAAAGTGTTTGGCCAAAAGTTGTTTTACCTCATGTAACATGGTCAAATCATTTGACGTGAGTAAGATATCATCCACATATAGTAATAGGAAGATAACTTTGATCCCCCTGGCCTTATAGTATAAGCATCTTTCAACTTTGTTTTTCAAAAAGACGAATGAGGTCAAAGCCTCATCAAACTTTAGGTACCATTGTCTAGAAGCTTGTTTCAAACCATATATTGATTTAGTCAACTTACAAACTTTTTCAGTTGCATCCTGATCCTAAAATCCTTCAGATTACTCCATATAAACCTCTTCATAAAGTTCACCATTAAGGAAAGCAGTTTTAATGTCCATCTGATGTAGCTCCATGTCATAATGAGCTACTATTGCAATAATCACTCTAAATGTATCTTTCGAGGACACAGGAGAGAAAGTAACATTGAAGTCAATTCCTTCTCTCTGAGTGAATCCCCTGGCAACTAAATGCGCCTTAAAACACTCAACTTGACCCTGTGTGTCCTTCTTGATTAAATAGCCACTTGCAACTGATAGGCGTGTAATGTTGAGGTAAATCAACAAGCTCTTATACATTATTATACCTCATAGATGGCATCTGATCCTTCATTGCTTCCTACCACAAGTCTGCACGGGGTCCAGAAATGGCTTCTGTAAAATTAATTAGATCCTCAATAAGTCTTATGTTATAGTCTTGCTCACTCAAATAGACTATGTAATCTGGTGAGAGAGCAGGTCGCCTTTCTCTGGTAGATCTGCACAACTGCATAGGTTCTTATATCTCAGAAACCTCTGCCTGAATAAGTATAGGTCCCTGTGCCTGCAATGACATGGTATTTGAACCTTCATCCATCGGACCTAACTGTACGAGAGGCAGATACGTAATTATGGTAATACCTGTCCTACTATCTCCTGGAGGATGTGAGAATCCTCCCTTATCATGAACATCGTATTCTAGAAATTTAGTCATTTGCGATTCCACTATTCTGGCCCTTTCGTCTCTACAGTAAAATCTGTAGCCCTTAGAGTGGTCAGGATAACCTGCTAAATAGCAATGAGTGGAACGAGGTTGCAATTTGCTCTCATAAGGATTATATAACCTTACCTCAGCAGGACAGCCTCACACACGAATGTGTGCAAGGCCTAGTTTTCAGCCTTTCTAAAGTTCAAAAGGCATCTTTAGCGCTGACTTACTTAAGACTCTAGTCAAGATATACAATGTCGTCTTGATGGCTTCACCTCAAAAGTATTCAGGTAGGTTAGTGTTACTCTGCATTGACCTTGTCATATCCTTTAGGGTGCGATTACGCCTTTCGACCACACTATTTTGCTCAGGACTACCTAACGTAATGAACTGAGTCACTATTCCAACTGATTCCAAATACCTATCAAACGGACCTTTTTCTTGTCCTACAACCTCATGTCTACGATAGTATTCCCCTCCCCTGTCAAATCTGACTATCCTTATTGATTTTTCTAATTGATTCTCAACCTTAATCTTAAAGA
>JAOTAY010000005.1:41979142-41989507 GCA_025629805.1 Erythroxylum baracoense
TCCAATGGCTCAATTCCAAAAATTCTTAATTTCATATGCCTAAGTTTTCAGTGCCATTGGACAGTCAATTTCACTACTGGTAGACCCCTATTCTGTCACTTGACAATTTTTCGGGTCTGGAAACGACTCCGAAAAATTCCCGAAAAATTCCTATAATTCTCTAAAAATTAGAAAACCCTTATAACCCTCTCCAATTTAAATTCTCATTCACATAAAACACATTTTCCATAAATCACAGCTATTTACAATTAAACCGGGAAATGCCATGAATGCATGTAAAATCATTTACATGTGCAAAAATTCACTATTCGCTATTCATGTGCATATATGAATGCATGAATATGTCAATACACTGTTAAGCACTCCTAACCCGTTCCAAATTACCATTTTACCCTTCCCATAGGTGAGAGGATGTTACATCAGAAACCTCTTCCTGAATAGGTATAGGCTCCTGTGCCTACATAGGTATGGTACTCAGACCTTCTTCCATTGGACCTGACTGTATGAGAGGTGGATACGTAATAATCGTAGTATCTGTCCTGTTATCTCTTGGAGGATATGAGGATCTTCCCTCATCATGGACATCATATTCCACAAACTTAGCTCTCTGCGATTCCACTATTCTGGCCTCTCCTTCTCTACAGTAAAATCTGTAACCCTTAGAGTGGTCAGGATAACTTACCAAATAGGAACGAGTGGAACGAGGATGCAATTTGCTCTCATAAGGATTATATAACCTTACCTCAACAAGGCAGCCCCGCACACAAATGTGTGCAAGGCTTGGCTTTCTTCTAACCCAAAGTTTAAAAGGCGTCTTTGGCACTGACTTACTTGGGACTCTATTCAAGATATACAATGTCGTCTTGATGGCTTTACTCCAAAGGTATTCGGATAGGTTTCCTACTCTGCAATAACCTTATCATGTCCTTTAGGGTGCGATTGCGGCTTTCGGCCACACCATTTTGCTCAGGACTACCTGACATAGTGAACTGATTCACTAATACAACTGATTCCAAATACCTGGCAAACAAACTCTTTTCTTGTCCTACAACCCCATGTCTGCCATAGTATTCCCCTCCCCTGTCAGATTTGACTATCTTTATTGATTTTTCCAATTGGTTCTCAACCTCAGTCTTAAAGATCTTGAACTTATTAAGAACTTCAAAATTCTCTTTAAGCAAGAACATATAACCATAGCTGGAATAATCATCTATAAATGTCAGAAAATATCTAGCATTGCATAACGTGACTATATAGGGACCACTAACATCTGTATGCATGAGGTCCAATAAACCAGAAGCACGAGTTGACCCCTTTTTCTTTATCTTGGCTAACTTACCCCTACAACAATCGATACATGTTTCCAAATCACTGAAGTCCAGAGTTGGGAAAATGTTATCCTTTATCAATATCTCAACCCTCTCCTTAGAAATGTGGCCAAGATGTTTATGTTACAACATGTCCGATATTTCCTTTATGAAGGCTCTCTTTCGAGTAACAGGTTCAGCAACATATGAAGAGACATGCATTTCGTTAGGAGTAAGACACACTCTATATAATTTGTAGGATAAGAAGGCAGTTTCGATATGTCTTGTATTGATAGAAATATTTACAATCGAAGTATCAAATACAAAACGATAGCCCTCTTTATCTAAAATTGGTATAGAGATCAATTTTTGTCTAAAAGACGATATATAAAATGTGTCTCATAAAACTAATAAAAACCCTGTATCGAGGTTCAAACCTACATCTCCTACAAACAAAACATCAACCTCTTCATTGTTCCTGACCTTCAGTTTCTCCTCTCCTTTAGTCAGCCTTCTCTTGGATCTGAACCCCTGCATTGTGGAAGTAACATGATTAGAGGCTCCACTATCTAACCACCAAGAACTTGATGTGGTTATTGCTACATTGGATTCATGAATCATATAGGCCGAGGAGTTACTTGATAGCTCCTGCTTAACATTCCATAGCTTATACTTCGGGCAATCGACCTTTCTATGCTCATTCTTCTTGCAGAAGAAGCACCTCATACCCTTTATGTCATGTGGGCACTTAGCAATGCTGGATTATCTGGTCTGAATTTATAGAGAGAGTTTGAGTTTCTTACCTTTACCCTTACATTGTTGGGGTTTAGCCTTCCCCTTACCTTTTGCGACTGTACGAGGAGAACTCTTATTTTTCTCCTCAGTCGCAACATACCGAAAATTTAAGGCATTGATTTCCCAATTCTCATCTTGAGATATGTAATACGTAGTTAACATCTCAAACTCTCGAGGGAGAGTATTTAGTGCTTGATGCACTATGAGCGTGTCAGCAATCGGTATATTTAGTGCCTTCATTTTGCTCTGAAGGTGAACCATCTTAAGGATATACTCTCTAATGCCTCCTTCTCCAGTATACCTTATGGAGAACAGTTCTTTAATCAAGACGTTTTGCTCTACATGAGAATACACCTTATATCTTTGGGAAATGCTATCCATAAACTCTTTTGCTATGACTGTATTTGCTAATCCACTGAGCAGATAATCTAGGGTTGACCTCCTGATGGTTAAATAGCACATCTTATTTGACCGCTCCCAGACTACCATTGCTGCTTTATCAGCTTCTGAGCTGACATCAGTAAGCGGAGAAGGCCTCTCGATGTGCATCGCCATGTTGACGTCAGCCATCTCTAAGGCAAACTCAACATCCTTCTTCCACTTCTTGAAATTGAAACCAGTTAAGGTTTCAATCGTGACAGCATTGTTGTTTACAGAAAAGGTGACTGAAAAATAGAAAAGGCAATGTAAAGATCAGTAAAAAATGCAGGATAACAACGATACTTAAAGCATTAAAGCAGTATCTATATTAAGAATCTGATCACACATATTATGAAACACCTTTGGGCTGAATACATAATATATGCAGTTAGATCCCCACATAAAAGCTATTAGAGCACAAATTATCAACTCTTATGGCACTTCCACCTTTGGGTGAATAAATCATTTAAGCAACGACTTTCCTCCATCTAATGCCTTTATGAACATATCAAAATCCTATGTAAGGCCAATACCTTTAGGCAGAATAACCAAACATAAGGCAGAGACATTCCCCAACATGTGAGCAGAACAATCCAAAATACTGACTTGAAAGGCCACTTTGGTGACTACATTTTCATCAGTACCCTAGAAAGTTCACAAACATAAGGGATACATCTTTATGTCATTCTCACATTCTATATGGGCATAATGGATGTGAAAATCAGCTATAAATGCAAAAAATCAAGCACAGTCAAATAATCATATACTAGTACTGAAAACATCTTCTTTAAACTTTATTTGAGACTTTTATTTAAAAAATTCTCAATGAGAGTGATTATCGTACTTTCCTGAATACCGAACCTTATTACACGAGACATAAAACTTTAAATGTCTCCCTTATGTGCATTTCGGAGTATAAAAACACTCTCAAAATTAGCTTAAAAAAGCTTTAAAAACTTTTTCAGAATCCAATTACCATCGTAATAAATTCAAAAAAATTAAAAAAATCTCTTTAAAAATTTCTCGACCCAGAAACTGACCCAAAAAGAACTAGGAAAAATTTATGAAAATTTCTAAAAATTTTCCTTTTTTTTTCTAATGCTGACTTTAGCATCACTATAGCACTAACGTCAGCGCAGCACTGTGAGCTTACTGGCTTTAGCATCCGCGTAGAATGGGGCTCGGGTGCATTGCATGGGCATGTACCGACATCTGGCGCGTGGGTAGCGCCCCCCCTGCCCCCCCATGCACATACGTGCGTTTACGAGCCTCAACGTGTCTTGATCCTGGCGGTCCACGTGTCGGGACAGATGTGGCAGGTGTTGTCCCTCGCTCGTGGGAGTGTGGGTTGCGTGAGGGGCCTGCGTTGCACGCGCGACACGCGTCTGTTGCCCCCTAGAGTGACGTGGTGGGACGCGATTGGTGCATGCGACCGAACCGCCTCTTCCTCGTTATTGTAGCACCGTCGGACGTGTGCACTAAGGGTGCTGTCGCCCTTTGTCAGGGAGGGCAATTTTTGACGACCCGGGAGCCCATTTTTTGCTACGTTATGTATACCGCTTTTACGTAATCATATACGCAAAAAAACTGAAAAACGAATCAAAAACTAAAGAAAACCATATGAGATAAAAATAAAAAAATCTTTGTTTCCGACAACCCGACCACGTAACCATTCTACTACCACGTGTAATACGTAGCATAGACATTATTACGTATCTTGGATCGTTCATGAAAAGGTTAAAAATGTAAGAAATGTGGAATACCTGATTTCAGTTCCATCTCTTCTTCTGAAGTGGTTTCCGAGTCCAAAACGAGCTCCAATCTCCCTAGACTTTTACGGAATATGATTATCAGCACGTGGTTAATGTCTTTCTACAGTTTTCTCAAAACGTAAGCGCTCTTAACAGGTCAGAGGATTCGTATGCTTACGAATGACATGAGTAACTGCAGAAGACGTTAACCTTTATATATAGCTTCCATATCGTGTTTTCTCATCACAAGTTTGATATAGGACCAGTTCACACTAATTGAGATCTATTTTTTACCCGAACTTTTACTCATTAATTAGATCATTTATTGGACCACTTTATTATCCTTATTTGGATCAAATTACGTAACTTAATTAATAATTTATCGAAAAATCAAAAATTATAATTAATGTTGTCCACTTAATAGAAATGGACAAAAATGTCCTAAAATATTGTCATTATAATTTATAATTTATCTTTAATTGGATTGATCACAACAATTCGTAACTGAAATGTAATTTATAGTCTAAATTTCAAAACCTCAGTAACGAATGATAGATGCAAGACTTGGTCTTAAAGTTTGACGTCTTCTGATGGAATTAAGTCTTTGGTGGTCAGCACAAGCACCAACTCGTCGTTGATCTTGTAGCGCCGGAGTGCTTTAAACACGACATATAATTCAATGTCAGTGACTTTTGTACTCAGTCTAACAGAGCAGGGCTGGATCTTCTTAAGAGTCATTATGTAGTTTCTCCGGAAAACAGCGTTTAATCCAACTCAGATCCAATTTTGAGTTCTCATTTGTAACCCCAAAATGCCACATCTTAATCCTTGTCTACTTCTCTTCGTACACGGACCGATTTGAGTCATTTTCGGAGGGGACCATGAAACTTGTAAAAGCAAACAGAGGGAAGAAAAGTAAGCAAAGGCATTTCACACGTAATAATCTGTCTGCTCCGTACACTGAATACACGTTTGACTTGGCTTTTCTAGCAATCAACACCCTATTGAAACCAATAATTTTAGTTTATGTTTGTAATCAGATACTCGTGCAAATTCCCACTCAATTGAAGCATTCAAATGTTAGTAGCACCTCCATTTCTCCTACCGGTCAAGGTCTATCATAATTGGTAGACCCTGAGGCTATTGCAGAATTTGGAAAAAGTAAAAGTTCATGAACGAACTGATTTGTTTTGATGCATTGGAAAATTCCCATATTACAGCAACAATGAATGATTAGGGTCCCATTGCAACAGTCCCCTAAGCACATTCTGTAGTTCTTTTCTATCTCCCTCATTATATAAACCCCATCAGTCTTTCTTTATCATTCACACCATTGCCATACCTTTCTCTCTTCATCAGAAAAAACTATGCACTTTGCTCATAAGCCAGCTTCTAAAGAGCCCCGAAAGAAGAAAGTTATGCTTCCTCCAAAGAGAGGTCAAGTCAAAAGGAACATCATATCCAAGTTTGTGAAGATGGTAGTCAAGGCAAGTGTAAAGATGGGAAGAGCATTGGGCAGAAAACAAAAGGAGACTGTCCTCCGAAGACCATAATTGGCTATGGCTGCCACAGAAGCACCAACTTTCTCAATGCTCATTGGGTTAAGCTTTTTAGTTTTTCCCAATACTCCCCTTCTGTTAACCTTCATATGGGCTTAACTTTGAGTAGGTATTGTCATTGAAACTTTGCAAGAGTAATCTCTGTATCACAAATGCAGGCCTTTCTATGAGAACTATCGTCTTCATTTTTAGTTCACCTTTTTAACTAAAACCTAGCATGGGAAGTCTGAGTAGTGGTTTAGAGATAAGATTGTTTGTTATGTGAATTATACATATGATAATCTTCATTTTGGTGAATATATTCTTCATAGGTTGGTTTGTAACCTCTTCTAGCACTTTGAGATACTGACGAAGTCCAAGCAATAAAAATTTGGTCCTCTATATTACCATAAACAAAAGTTATCTTCACATCCATTTGCTCCACTCGTGTATACAAGCTAGCTACTAACATTAAAATCTTGACAGAAGTATGAACAACTATGATTACGATAGTCGTTGTCTATAAAGTAGAAACACGACCAGCTGTCCTCGCTAATAGTGATATTGACCCAAAGTATTCGATCTTTGGAAATAAAACTAATGAATTTCCTAGAGAGCTGTGTCTAAAAATATAATTTCGTGCGTTCATGTCTTTCTCAATCCCTCAATGTCATGGAAAGCCTGCTGAATTATAGAAATTCTTTCTACATATAAGAATACACGTACTACTTTGTTAAGTGTTAGGAAAATAAATCATATGCATTATTTAATCTAATCCCTTTTTATTACGACTAAACATATTTGTAAATTTCCCAATGTGCTGGGTTTCCTCCCTAGGACAAAATTTCAACTATTACTCTTTTTATTTTTAAATAAATGATGAGTTAGTTGTAATTAAAATTCAAGTATTTAATATCTATAACATTCATAATAGTTTTGGGACTATTTTAAATAAAAATCTTAATTCTGTATTGATTTTATGTAATATAATTAGAGTTGGCATTTGAAAATCCAAATTTCAATTTTGAATGTCATTTTGGAGAATTTCAAACTCAATTTAAAATAGAAAAGGAAAAAGTTTTGGTAAGATGGCAATACTCCTCATCATAATGATAGTCACGAGATAATATGATAATTTTAAATAAACTATCTACGAACTTGAGGCCCCGTCAACCTGAGCCCAACTCGTTGACCTCAGGCCAGATCAAGGCTCTATTGCCACCTCTACTTCTTATCACTTTGTAGATGTTTCCGCCAGCGTTGACCCTTTTACCACAACTAAAAACACCTTTTACCACCTTAACATTATCCTTTTCAGTTTTATAGCCGCAATTATCGGCATTTAAGCTGTCTAAATAAATTAAATTCTTTTTAAAATATAGTACATGTTGAACATAACACAATGTCTTGACAAAACCATTAAATATCTTGATCCTAACATATCGTATTTCGACGATTTTGCAAGCTTTATCATCTTGCAACTGAATAGTATTAAAGTTATATGTTGTTATGACACAAATAAATCCTTATTTGGTGTCATATGATATAAGCATATCATATCCAAAATTTATGTCCTAAAATTGTCTGGTTAAAACATATATTATATCTTTGTCTCTACAATCTAAGTCTTTGCTTTGCACTACTTTAGTATACCTTGGCGAATCATTAGACCTTCTTTAGTCATCCTGCCTTTTCTTATGTGAAACACCTTATTGATGTCCAACTTACTTGCATTTGTAGCACCAAAATGTTTTCCTATCCTTAAATTTAGATCTAAAACACCTATTGGACAAGCTATCTTTATTTTGCTTCCTCTCATGATCTTAATTTATTATCATATACAACCCTTTTACCTTGAGAGTTTTCACTGGTATTGAGCCTCTATTGGTTATGAATAAATAATGCAGTGATAATGCCCTCCACACTAACTGTCTCCTTATCCAATATGAATGTAGAATGTGGTCGGTATATTCATAAGAAAGAGAAAAAGAACAAAATGAAATTATTGCTTTATTCTTGTTTGCAATAGTCACTTTGAGTCTCAACAGGTCATTAATTATTTGGTTAAAAACATTGATATTGTTATTTCATACAGGTTACATGTTACATCTTCAACTTATACAACTCTTGCTTCAAATACAACTTATTTGTGAGATACTTTGACATGTATTGATTATTCAGTTTCTTCCATATTTCCACAAGAAATGCAATTATAGTACAAGACCTCATCTGTAAAGTCATATGATTCTAGCTTTTCGCCCCTATAAATTCTTCCTAATTATGCTCATCGATACATTTCAACCTTTTCTTCTGCATCCCTTTTAGCATGACTTGTTATACAAATGAATCCTTCACTTTTTGTTGTCACACAATGCAAAATTCTTAATTTTGTTATACTTTACTTCTTCAAATTTTATAGCGTAAGTCATTGTTACCTCAAGTATACTCTAACATTACTTGTTGAGAAATAATGTGCCGCAAGAATAAAATAGAAAGATAAAAATAATAAAACAAAAGAATATTTTTAATGAGTTTCTACCAATTGAGTATGCTTACGTACTTAGGAACTAACAGCTGCATTAAGAGATCAAAGTAGGAACTTCAAACAATTTATTTATATGTAAACTTTATCTTGTATAATTCTACTTAAATAGTCCTTTATTATGTAATTTACTTGTAAACTTGATCATGAATTTATTGATTTCATTCTCTATTTATATATAAACAGTAAGAGGAAATCTAGCCCTTAGATACAATTTGTTATGATCAAAGGGCTGACAATAGTAACAGAATATTTTGTCACTACTACAGCTAAGAATCTAGTAGCTGGAGAATTCTGTTATCAGCTGATGATTATCTTATACAAGTCATGAAGTAAGCTTCAGGAATGTTTCTGATGGGTTGAAGTGTAAATGGGTTTTACTATGACTTTATTCTGATGGACTTTAGTGACTTTACTGATTTGTAAAGGTCCATTAGAGTCTTCTTCTCTAACATTCCCTCTCAAGCGATACTCTAGTAAAGAACAAAGATTCAGCTTGTTGAGAAGATACGTTGACCAAATTTTAGGGAGTGGTTTTATGAGCAGATCAACCAATTGGTCATCAGAACTAATATAACGCATATCTAATTGCCCAGTTTTGACTTTGCCTTGTATGAAATGCACATCAATTTTGATGTGTTTTGTATAAGCATGGAAGATTGGGTTTTGCGTGAGAGAGGGAGCTCCATTGTTGTCACACCACATAATGGGAGTGTGAGGAAGAGTGAATTTGAGTTTTTTGAGGAGTGAGTCAACCCATAGCCATTATGTAGACAAGTGAGCTAGGGCACGATACTCTGCTTCTGTGCTGGAGCGAGTTACAGTTGTGTGCTTTTTGGAGCTCCAAAATACCAGATTACCCCCTAAGAGGACACAACCATCGGTGGTGGACTTCCTATCGTCTGGAGATCCTGCCCAATAAGAGTCACTGTATCTATAAAGCGAAAGAGGTTGCGACGATGGGCGAAACACCAAGGCTAGTGAGTTCGTTCCTTTTAGATAACGTAAAACTCTTTTACAAGCATTCCAATGAGTGTCGAGAGGATTTGAGAGAAATTGATTGAGTTTGTTGATGAGAAAGCTAATATCTGGTCTTGTGTTACACAGGTACTAGAGAGCACCAATGATGTTGCGATAGAGGGTTGGATTAGAGACGGTTTGCCATCATTAACCGAGAGTTTGGTGCCAAGAACTAAAGGAGTGGCACAGGGCTTGCAGTTTTCCATGTTTGTTCTATCAAGAAGGTCCAGAGTGTACTGATCCTGAGACAAATACGGTCTTGTGGAGTCTCGATAAGCTTCCAACCCTAGAAAATGATTAATGCTTCCTAGCGCTTTTAGAGCAAACTAATGATGAAGCTTGTGTATGATGTTGTGAATGTTTGTTAATGAGCCTCCTGCGATTAAGATATCGTCTACATAGATCAATATTAGGAGAATTGAACCTGTGTCATGTTTGTAAAATAAGGAAGAGTCACAAACAGAGTTAGTAAATCCCCATTTAATTAGAGCAGATTGCAGAGTGTTGTACCAAGCTCTGAGAGCTTGCTTGAGTCCATATAGGGCTTTATCAAGCTTGCAGACATGTGTTTTGAAATTTGGTTCTTTAAAGCCTTAGGGTTATCTAATGTAGACTGACTCAGTGAGAGAGCCATTTAGAAATACATTGTTGATGTCAACTTGTTGAATGCTCCACCCTTTTGAGACAGCCAAAGATAGGATCACTCTAATTGTAGATGACTTTACCACTGGACTGTATGCTTATGTGAATTCAAGTCCAGGTGTTTGATTGAAACCCTTCACCAGAAAACATGCTTTGTGTTTGGAGATTGATCCATCAGCGTTGTGTTTGATCTGAAAGATCCATTTGGTGCCTAGTAACTTCATGAAGGGGTGGTAGGTGATACAAAGGTCACCTTGTGTAACGCCCCACTCTCGCAAAACCCGAACCGATATCGACAGTGATACCCGGATCCGTGCCCCGCGAGGGTGGCGTGTCACATCACTTAACAA
>JAOTAY010000005.1:42007291-42024298 GCA_025629805.1 Erythroxylum baracoense
TTAAATAAACTGAAGTTCTAAACAATTAAGACAATATATCTAGCTTATTCTTACTTCTTATCTAACAAGAAAAACTTGAAATAAAGTAAAAATCAGTCGTTATTGCCTGTGCTTACTCTTTATTCACCGTCTTAAAAGTTGTAGTTGAGTGATTTGCCTCTTTTACTTCTTCTGTAAATTCTAAACTCTTTTGCATTATTACCACACAAAATAGACTTGCACTCTTTTACTTCTTTTGTAAACTTCAAGATCTTTTGTACCCGCACAAAATACAGAAAAATATAACAAAAGCAATCTCATGCAATAACCTTGGTCACGTTTGTCACTGTAAATATCAATCTTTTCTCCTTTTCTTTGAACATTCAAGTCATGCGAGAACTTGCACTTGAACCCTTTTGCACACTGCCCAGCTTTGAAGAATTCACATACTATCGACTTGGGATCAACACCTGCCCACGTTTTCCATCAATGCATGAAACAACCAACCAAGTTAAACACATAACAAGCTCATCAAAAACCCAATTAGCAGAAAATTGTATGCAGACAATTACCTAAAGGAACTTTAGGCTGGCTAACAGCAACCTTGAACAATTCATTCAGCTCCTTCTCTTTGGCCTTCTCTTCCTCTTTCTTTTTCTGTTATAAAATCAAAAAGTAATATATAACCATAAAAATATTCTTCAGCTAAGAAATTATCATTTCTCTTATAATTTTTTCTAAACACTATCTGCTAGTAATTGAACTATAATCGAGTGAAATTCTAGCTAAAAGAAGAGAAATCAAATGAAATTCCAGTGTTGAAGGAAACCGTAGGCGATCATCGGACCTTAGCACCGGTTTTACTCTGGTCTGGTTTGGGCTGTACATTTTGCTTGAGGTTCTGTACATATTTTTGGACGGTTTTGCTCTTGTTCTTGTTTTTGAGACCGAAGGTCTTGTCTTCTACGATCTTCTGCTTCTTCGCTAAATCGGCTTTTGATTGCTGCTTCGGAGGCATCTCTTATTTGCATCCAATGACTCCCGAAAACCGAGAATCTCGATTTGTTCCTCCAATGATTTTTGGGCGATGAGAAAGAGGAGACGGCGAGTAGGTTTTTCGACGGTGGCGGCTCCGGTTACTACGTGTGTTTGTGTGGTGTGATTGGGGTTGATTGGACGGGAACGTTATTCCAGAAAGTGCATTTCTGTTATATTCACCGATTTACCCCTGAGCTGGGCTTTTTTCGCATTATTAATTTCCTTTTTGGGCTCCTCGCTCGCTAGGCCCTCTATAATGTTAGAATAAAATTACCATTTATTATCAAATCACATTTATTAGGAAAGATCTATTTACCAAATCGAATAATATGCAAGCTTGCATTAAATTGGTTAATTATATATTTTATATGATTATAATGACTATTTATTTACAAAATAATCAGTTTCTTTTTCATAAAATTGCAAATTTTATTAAATTAGCATATAAAATTAACAATTTGGTTCACATTTATGATGTTTGATTTAATTGATATTTAAATTAACTTTAATTAAAATTGTAAATTTTTTAAAAGATGAAATACACGATATACTTTTTTTTAAACGAAAAAATCCGCAATCATTATCTTTTTTAATGCGTGCTGGGTAAATCTTCGAATTGACGCAATAGCCTGTAAATCATGTTAACCGGGTACTTTGCACTAGACAAGCTCTATACGACAGGTTCAATCGAAAGAGCGTAAGTAGGAGGATTAGAACACATAACCTTTTAACCCCATGCCCTCCACTCCACTAACTCGATCACCTCTTAAGGCCCACATGATATACATATTATAGAAGACTAATCAAATAAAAAAGTAAAATCAAATATGTTTTATTTTTATTTTTTATCATATATTTTTTGTTCTCAAATTTGAAGTTTTTGTTTTTAATAAAAAATAAAAATCAATATTTTAAGGAAAAATATTAAAATAAAATTCAAATGAATAGGGGCTGGAGTACGTTAGGGTGTTCCAATAGGATCTGTTCGCTTATGATCCACTCAAAAGTTACAAAGTTCTGAGGCAGTTGAAAGAACCAAACAGAACAAAGAAGCGGCCAAAGCTAACGGTTGGAAGAGAATGAGGGAGCTCGTAATCCTCGGCTCGTCGTCCATTGTTTCCCCGCCAAACACCTCCTCCACTTCCTATCCCCACCAGCACCAACCACCGCCAAACCCTAAACCCAAGACCAAACCACCAATCCCCAAGCCAAGCTCCTCCACGCTCCACTCCCGCACTCCTCTCCTCTCATCTCCTGTTCACGGCGACTCCACCACACGCCGCAGCTCCCTCCTCAGCTACTACGTTCACCTCGCCTCTAGACTCGCCGGAGATGGCCGCCTCCACGACTTCGCGATGGTTGCCGAGTCGGTTATTGCTTCTGGTATCGACGTGGAGCAGTTCGTTACTGCTCTGAGTTTAGCTCCTGTTGCCAGCGGGATTTCCCGGAACCTTCGTGAAGGAAATGTGGAGACTGTTGTTGAAGTTCTGAGGAGAGTTGAGCAATTCGGAGTTCCACCTTTAAAGCTGTTTGATGAGGTCGTTATTGAAGATTTCAAGAGTGAGTGTGTCGGGAAGGTGAAAAGCTGCGAAGTGGAGGAATTGGTTGATTTAATGGAGACTCTTTCAGGTCACTAATCGTAGTAATTTTAGTTGCTCTGTTAGAATTGAGTTGACATATCTCGAATTGGTTAGTTAATAAATGTTTGTTGGTTCAGGCTTTGGTTTCTTGATCAAAGAACTAGTGGAGCCAGATGCTGTAATCAAATTATGTATTGAACAACGCAAACCAAAGTTGGCTGTGAGGTAGGATCATTGTCTCATTGATGGTATGTTTGCTTTCTCCGAATTTAATGTTTTCAATGTTAGGTAGTGCAGATACGTTTGTGTCCTCCCAAGGGAACGCATATTGTTCTGCACCATTATAAGTGAATTTGGACACAAAGGGGACTTGGATTCTGCTTTGGTGGCATATGAAGCATATAAAAGGAACTGCGGTGTCCCTAATATGTATGTGTACCGCACTATTATCGATGTGTGTGGTCGTTGTGGTGGTTATATGAAATCTAGATACATTTATGAGGTACTTGCGCTCTTTCTCTGTCACCTCCTTTAGAAACTCTCTTGTCAATGCTTCATTCTTACCTGAATACATGTGTTGAGTCTTCAGAAATCTGAATTTTTGGTCTTCAAATATGGACTTATGATGCTTCATCTTTCTTTACAAATGAATCTGCCTGCAGGACCTTCTCAATCAGAAACTTGTTATCTCTTTTGCCACATTTCAACAGTTTAGTTCTCCAATCATATAAATGAATCTTGCTGCAGGACTTGCTTAATCAGAAGATCACTCCAAACATTTATGTTTTCAACAGCCTAATGAATGTGAATGCCCATGATCTGGGCTACACATTGCATATATACAAGAACATGCAGGTCCTTCTCTATCTCTCTTTCCCATACACACACCCCCACACACAAGTACATTACAGCATAAAAATCTCTAATGTTAGTCTCTAGTACCAGTTATGAGTTTCTAATACCTGATCGTTTACATGTCAGGATCTTGGTGTGAAGGCCGATGTGGCAACTTATAATATCCTTTTGAAGGCATGCTGTCTTGCTGCGAGAGTTGATATGGCCCAAGATATATATAGGGAAGTAAAGCAGTTGGAATCAACGGGGCTCTTGAAGTTGGATGTCTTCACATATTGCACAATCATAAAGGTATTTTTGGTGTATTTTACAGTGAAAAATGGTATAATCCTCCATGGATTAATTTGCTACTTGTTTTGTTTTGTTTTTATTCTGTCAAGACTCGTGATCTTTTCCCCAAGTGGTTCTTATATTCTACCTTTTCAAGTTTCTAACCGTCGAAGTATCCAGGTTTTTGCAGATGCAAAACTGTGGCAAATGGCACTAAAAATCAAGGAAGATATGCTATCATCCGGTGTTAAGCCAAATACATATACCTGGTCATCATTGGTCAGTGCATGCGCCAATGCAGGTCTTGTGGAGCAGGCCATTCAATTATTTGAAGAGATGATTCAATCTGGCTGTAAACCAAATTCACAATGTTGCAACATTCTTTTGCATGCATATGTTGAGGCTTGCCAATATGACAGAGCTTTCCGTCTTTTTAACTCCTGGAAGGGAACTCAAACCCTGGAGAGTTTCACTAAAGATGCCGATAGCAACAACGTCAACATTCTGACTGCAGATGATAGCAGTTCAAATGTTGCATCTGATTCATATCACTTACATTTTATTAAGAAGTTACCTTTTACTCCCACGTCAACAACATATAATATACTAATGAAAGCATGTGGGAGTGACTTCCATCATGCAAAAGCAATAATGGATGAGATGAAGTCAGTAGGCCTTTCCCCTAATCACATAAGCTGGTCAATCTTGATTGACATCTGTGGAAGCTCAGGCAATGTAGAGGATGCCTTGCAGGTACAGTACAGTTATAGCTAGTTGAACTAGAATTCATAACCTATTGTGTTTGCATATTTGACTTCACAGAAATTCACTGCAAAAAAGAAAAAGGAAGTTCTGATTACAACTGTTATGCCTCTGATTAGTGAATATTGTATCTTGGGGGTCAATGGATTATCATATGCTTTCACAAGATACCAGCTTTTACATGTTATCAAATTTCGACTAAATATTCAGCATGTATGGCTTGATTGGTGTTGTGATTCTGAGTTCATTAAACTGTTTTAATATTTAGAAAGAAGTGGAAGGACCTAAAAGAGGAAAGGACAATTATACCTTCACACTGACTATCATAAGACGCATTTCAGTTAAAAGAGAGAGAATGGACGCACGACTTTTTTTGTAGTGCATCTATACTAGTTTTTTTTACCTCTTTTTTATCACAAGATCATCATCAGACCTTTTAGAGCTTATGTTAACTTTCCTTTTCAACAGACTCTGAAACATATGCGCATGGCTGGAGTTGAACCTGACGTTGTTGCATATACAACAGCAATCAAGGTTTGAAGTTTATTTGTCTAATTAGTTCGACTCTCATTAAATTGTACTAATTATAGTGGATCCAGATGCTGATTAACCATGTCCTTTGGTGGTTAGGTGTGCGTTGAAAATAAAAAGTTGAAGCAGGCATTTTTATTATTTGCCGAAATGAAGAGGTACCAGATAAAACCGAACTTCGTAAGTACTATGGACTTCTTTTAAATAGATGGGAGTCTAAATAGATAGGAGTATAACGTGGTTCTCTAAATCCCTGAAACATAAACAAGTGAAAATTTTCAGACGTTTAAATTGTTTCAATATATCTACTTTAAAATGCCGAAAATATCAATGATCAGACAAATTAGTTATCACCGCGATTGCTTCATAAGTCATCTTCTTTGTCATCATTCCAGTGAGAAATCTTCAGTTTTCCAAATGAAAGCTTCTATTGATTCTTTTAACTTTTTAAATCTTTCCTTTCTAGGTGACTTATAATACCCTTCTAAGAGCTCGAACCAGATATGGTTCCTTACAAGAAGTACAACAATGCTTATCTGTATATCAAGATATGCGCAAAGCAGGGTATGCTAGTGCCTATTTTACCGTTCCATCATATAGTAATACTTCAAATTTATTGAATAGGTGTTCAAGTGATTTCACGTTAGTTGCGTCTCCGCGCATGATTACTCGTTCTCTTGCCACATTAAGGGTCTATATTTGACTGCAACTCACTAGATGCGTACGAACAAGTGGCAGATATTTGAATGTTGCATTGCCTCTAACGTAAAAAGCAAGACGTAAATTTGTTGGACGCAATGCTCATATCATTGCACACCTAAATCTTCACTGCAGGTACAAATCCAATGACTATTATCTTAAACAACTAATTGAAGAATGGTGTGAAGGAGTAATACAAGACAATAATAAGAGCCAAGAGTTTGCTTCCTCCAAAGGAATTGAATTAGGGAGACCTCATAGTCTGCTTTTGGAGAAAGTTGCTGCCTATTTACAGAACAGTGTAGCGGAGAGCTTAGTAATTGACCTCCATGGTTTGACAAAGGTTAGTAAACACAAGCTTTAAGGATTATATATGGTGGTTCTATCTTCTTGGATTGCCCACAAAATATGGTCTGATACTAAGTCCCTATTCAGAAGCTTCAAGTTATGTTAAAAGTTTCTTTTATCATGCATTGATAGGTTGAAGCTCGTATTGTGGTCCTAGCAGTTCTTCGAATGATCAAAGAGAACCACACTCTAGGTATGGAGACAACCTTGGCTTTGCAAAGTAAATAACATAGCAATATTAAGCAGATCTGATGTGGATAAAATATTAAAATTAGATGCTGAGTTTAAGCTGTATCAAATGTACCCAACTTACAAGGGTCTTGATGGCTTCAAAATTTCTGTTTTCAGGTCAATGTGTAGAAGATGACGTTTGGATCACTTTAGGAGGCCATAAATCACGCCCTGTTGAAAATACTTCAGAGGTGAAAGATGCAATATGTGAACTTCTGGAGAATGAATTAGGCATTGAGATTTTTCCTAAATTTACCGTCCAAAACAAGTCAGACTCTGTAAACTCTGATGACAGGGGCCTAAACTTGGCTGGAAAATTTAAAAATAGAATAATGGTTTCTCCCACCAGGAGACCTATTGGTCTACAGAGGTTAAAGGTCACAAGGAAATCATTGCAGGATTGGTTGCAAAGAAGAGCAAGTGAAAATATATGATAAGTAATTTTTACACAGAAATTGAGAATTTTGTTTATGATTTGTATATTAGCGTTTCATTCTTCCCTTACCTCACATTCTTTCAGACTAGAATATAACACTACCTCACCTGTATCATCAAATGTGCTTAACAGAGAATTAAAAAGGAAAAGATCTTAGCATTCCTTAATGTGAATATTTATTTTCTTGGTGAAAGTTGGCAGAATACATATCACTGAACCTTACCAGACAACCTCCAAGGCTTCATGTGAAACACAAACAATAAAGCAGAAGCAGGTAAGATTGCAGAATCCACTCTTAAAGCCAATCCTGCTGCTGCAGCTTCAATGGCAAGTAAACCTCGGACAAGTACTGAAACCCAAACGTGCTCAACGCCTGAATCTCAGCCTTATGCTTTGTTTTCACCATCAATGTCAACTCCTCAACCCAACCAGGATTCTTCTTCACAAAATCCTCCTCCAGCAAGTCCTTCCCAGTCTTAATATCCTGCTCGGTCATTGGCAACCTACATTGCTCAGGTATCTTATACTTGTCTAAATCACTTGGTCTCACCCCTAACCATTTGATATCAGGAGTTGTCAAATTGGCACTATCATAAGACATATTCTTCGACCCACAACCATAAACAGACAGAATCTTCAATCCATATGGATCACTATCAACCAATGCCAGAACTGGCAACTTCAGCTCCATCTTCATCTTCCTCAAAAACAACCTCGTAGCCACATCAGGTTGTCCCTTGGCAGTAACAATTATACATGGAAACCTATTGTAAAACCTATCCTCAGCTAACCTCATGTAAGCAGCATCTTTTTCAACCAACAGTATAAACAATGCGTCACTCTGCATGTCACCAACTCTATCAATGTTTGGAGGAATAGCCTTACCTCCCATGCCCATTTTAGTGCAATCAATCATGTCCCCGTTGTCGCTAAAAATCAACCTTCCGACCACCACTCCTTTCTCCGACGCTACCACGTTTAGAGAAGACCTGGTACAGCCCAGCATACACGAGACATCATCCAGAACCGCATCCGATTGCGTCTGGTCTTGGAAGAGCTTAACGTCAGTGTAGAAAAGGTCTCGCTTGGTGACGTGGATGTTCTTGAGGCAGAGTTGATGAATTAGCGATAGGATTTTGGCGGTTATGGTGGTTTTGCGAACGGAGGAGATGTTGGAGAATGGGCGGAGGGTATTTTTGTCTTTTAACACGATGCGGTCAAGTTCCGGCACGTAAAGCTGGTTCGTGGCGGCACGTGAGGGCACGTCGAAGGAGAAGCCTTTCCCAGAGAGGATGGAATGGGTAACGGAGAGGACGAGCGTTTCAATGGCGGACTGAATGGAGGGGAGTGACAGATCAGTGACCTCGCGACACGTAGCGGAGAGAGAGAGATCTGCAAGGGTTTTGGGTTTTGAGGAGGAAGAGGAGGCCGACGCTGAGAGCAAACGGAGGGTTTCGAGGATGGAAGAGTCCGGTTTCAGGCGGTTCTTGAAGGGGAGTTTGTGTTCGTCGGCGGCGGCGTCTGGTTCCTCTCGGCGGCGTTTCTTGGTCTTGCTTGACTCGGCCATTGACGGAAAGAGGCGGGAAAGAAATAAAGATTGTGTCCGCCATTTTTCTATATTAGGGCGAGTAGTGATATATATTTCTAAGTTCTACGACGTCGTTACTATTAATAATTAAAAAAAAATGAAACTTATCAGAGCCGAAAATTGTTATATGATCTAAATAATTGTGTGACATTATAGGCAATAGATATTATTCTATACACAGCAAGATAAGAAATCATTTGAGAACTACAAATATTTGTTAAATTTCTAATAAAATAGTCCCCAAAGATCGGACTTTTCGACACTAGAAAAAGAAAAAGAAATATAGATTTCTTCAATTTCGCCATTATTAGTTCCTACGTTCTTGACTGGAATTCAGGAGCCTGGCCAGTAGAGCAACAGTCGGTAACTAAATGAAGGTTTAAGTGAAATGAAAGTACAAGCACAAGCTGCTGCTTCATGAACAGCAAGCCTTCAGTATTTCCTCTATGTCGGGATCATCTCCTGCTTCTTTATCCTGCCCAAGCAAATGTGTCAAAACTCAATGCTCATCATCTTCAAACTATTCGGTTGCCGAAATATTTAGACAAACATTTTGATTCTCAAGGAATGGAATTATACAGCAACTGATTGAATATGCTGGCCCTGTTCTATGTCATGCTCCAACCATATTGACATAATAATGGAGGAAGAGGTTAGTGCTAAATACCTTGTGAATGTACGAGATATTAGTTTTGCCAGGACCTGCAACTATTATCCCACCTTGCTGCCTGAGAAACAGTCAGATTCACATCTTAGCACACAAAATTTTGTCAGACAGATTAGAAATTTCAGCACAAGAACGTATTACATGAGGATGGAAGTCAACTAAAATGTTTTCATTTGGTAACAAAACCTAAGGTCAAAACGGAAAAATCTTCCATTGGAAGACCTCTATCAAGTTTATAATTCAATCGTATGATAGCTAAAATACCAGCCCCCTCTGGACACCGTATCCTTTTCAAAGGAAAGTTTCCAGTCTTGCCGATAACCTTCCATGTATGCCTCTATTATCTTTAGACCAGCCTGCATGATTGAAATGAAAATTCAAAATCCCTGGAAACAAACTTATTATACAACTGAATCCCATTTGTAGGAATTACACAGGGTTAAAGACAAAGTATCTGAAGGAATTGCAAGGCGTCAATTTACCAATGCTTACGTACTTTAGGGGTAAATGTTGTTGAAACCCCTGAAACAAATTTCAGTGCATCATATGACGAATGTGTAGGATCAGCATAAACTTCTGAAAAGGAAATAGAGGTTTTGTCATCAAATGGCTAAAGAAAAGAAACTAAAACACATTAATTGCTATAGAATTAAATGGATGTTTGTCTTGATCACAATATTAGCTGGATATTGCTTTGTAATCTAAGCATAACATACTTTAATCTTCCTTAATTGGAAAAACATACCTCCTTTGAACTTAGTTTGCTCTGAGAACGTTTTTGCCTGCATCAGGTTGCTTATGATGGTCATAACTACCCAAAAACTGGGGCGATGTTATAGATTTCGATGACTAAAACATGATAATATCAATAACCACGTAGACAGTCTAATGTGGTGCAAATCGAGTTCATCATCTATACTACACTTAACGTAAAAAGTAGTCAAGTAAGGGTCATATAATACATGATTAATCTGAATGGCTCATTAAACCAATTCCAGATCGTACCAGTTACAAGATGCCAACAAAAAGTATGAAGAAGACAAGGAGAATATCTGATTTGTAAGCTGTATTCACTTGCAGACAATTGAGTCCAGGACACACCTGTTCTATGCTGCCTGGCCCGATCAAGACAAGTGCCACTCCTGATGCATCCAATAGTTCCTATTGACATATGAAAACAATGTCAAAGTGAGTAGAAAATGAGTAACCAACTTTTCATTGTGGTGGGATAATCAACGAATCCTTCGAAATTTGTTTTGAATTAAATGATATCTCATTATATTAACCAGATACAGTTGAGTAGTGCACTACGTCAAAAACCTTGAACATATATACTCTTCAATGAAATGTCTCCGAAAATTAGAAAGCATTAAAAGCAAATGAATTATAATGTCCAAAACCAACAAATGCGCATTACAATTTAAGAACCATCATCAAACACAATTACCTTTTTAGCAGCAAGATAATCTGCGCGTTTCCGGCAAAGAACACATCTGAAGTTGCACCAAATTTAGATGGAAAATTTCAGATTATGTCAAATTGCGAATCGATTGGGGCTTAAAAATCAAAGAATATTAACGAAACTGTCAAAAGTGTAAGCGTATAATCACCCAAAATGGCGAGCGAATGCAACGACAGCCTTCCTATCTTTCCACAGATCAGAAATTGGAATCCCTTTGCCATTTAAATCAAACACCTCCACAGAATCCAACAAGCTAGCGATATCTTCAGCAACCAAACCAGAAGATTCAACTCCTATTTACCACGAAAAAACACACACAATAAAGAATAAGATTCATCCTTTTTCGGATACCAGTAAAGACTCAATACTTGCCAGGGGATCCTGAGATTGCAGAGACTGTGAGCTCCCTCCGTAAGGAAGGGAATTTGATGGATTGGTAGCGATGCACTGCAAATGAGGTCCATAAAATACGTGTGGAGGGAAGATTGGAGGTCGCTTTGGGTTGAAAAGTTTTGGTTAACAGAGAATTGGAAAGTGAAACCGCCATCAAAGCGAAGCTCTGAAAGCCTCGAAAGTGAAAGTTTGAACTGTGTAGTGATTTCGCTGGCCATGTAGTGAGTGGCCGTTTTGTGGACGGCGTGAGTTACACGTGTTATGTTGTCAAGTAACTACCAACCAACGCATTGCTAGGCCTAGATAAGTCCCGATATGAAATGAATAAAAACTAAATATCATATTTAATCCATATTAAATTTTTAGAAAAACTCTTTTTAGACTTATATTAAAAAATAACTAAGGTTGTTAATTTTGGGCCCCAGTTTAATTTTGGCCCGTGTTAATTGGGTAGCGGATGAATCACAGGTCAAAATAGTTTGATCAAACGGGGCCACTAATTGAAGTCGATTCGAGCACAAGTTTTGTTAATTTTATTTTAAAAAAGTAAGGCAGTGCTTGTGGTCAGACTATAATGATATAAAGAATGTTATTTTGTAAATTTTATTTTTAAAAAGTAAGGATGGGTCGACTTGTAGGCCACCCAATCAAAGGCCGTCCGGGTCAAGCCAAGAGAGACCTGGGCCCTACCTGACTTATTAATATTCCTAAAAACAACAAAACATATGTAATATAAATATATGTAAATTAATCAAATGTTATTTATATTACAACTGAATCAAAATTTTAAGCTTGTATCGAATTTAAAGAACAATAAAGAAAGTTCACACAAGCTAATCCTTAAAATATGCTTTTAGGTTCTTGAATGAATAAGACTTTTTTTAAAAAAAATTAAGAAAATTGAGAAAATTAGAATGGAAATATCCTAAAAGATTAAGGGAAAAAACCTTTATAAATAATTACCATATGCACATTGTTTTCTAATGATCGATAGAAAATATTGACCAAAAAATTGAAATAATCAATTATACGCTTATTGAAAAATATTGATCTATTTAATTTTTTTAATTAGAATTAGTATAATAAATGCTAAAAGTTAAACTATCTCAATTAAAACATAAAAAGGACTAACGTGTATTTGGTTTCTAACTTTAAGCACTTTTTAAGAATAATTTTGCTCTTTTATTATTTGGATTTTTTTCTATTTAATCATTTTTTATAAATTTTTATTTACTATTTGAATTTTGAATTTTATTTCACTTGTACACCTTAATAGAGAATGTAGAAATAATATCTTGCAACTTTATTAGGTGTTATATAACATAATATTTGTCATGGGTGTATCACATGACGTACAATGTCATATGGCATTGTCAAACCTCACGATAATATGTGGAGTTGAGCATGATGTAATGCATATATATGACACTTAATGTTAAATCCTTAGGGTACGTTTGGTAGGGTTTATTAATAAAATTGAATGGAGTGTAATATTATTCTATTGTTTAGAAGGAAGGTTTATAATGGAATGAAATAAAATCAGATGGAAGAGGAGGATTTCATATTACATCTCATTTCATCTTAAACAGTAAAAATGAAAAACTTTCGATTTGGGGGTTTATGATAGAATGTAAAATGATAAACAACTTTACACTATATTACATTATAAAATCTTCATCCAAACAACGTTTTACTGTATTACATTGTGAACTCTTTCATCCCTCTCAAACAACAATTTTCTAATATTATATATATTTACATTCCATTACATTTTAAACCATTATATTCTATTTCATTCCATTAAAAATCTTACGTCTAATAAAACATAGCCTTAAACCCAAATGAGTTTGTCACACATATATATAATATAGCCAATCCTTTGTCTAATGAAACAAACATTATAAGAATAAGTAAAAGAAGAGAAAGAAGGAAATCACAACATTTCCATCTATGGAAAGTTATTGGTAATTGCATAGATAGATGGTAAGAGATTTATTTTGAAGTGATATTGCTATTTGTTTTCTTTAAGGTTGGCAACTAGTATAAAAAGATGAAGATATGATCATTTTCTATTTTTCTTACACCTAATCGGTCACATCATTTCAAGTTGAATGTACAAAAACAGAATATAATGTGGTATTTTTGTATTGAATGAATTAATCTTAAAAATAATTTAAAAGGCTATTTATACGTAATCTTTGAACAAAAAGATAAATGCAAAAAACAAGATAAGATAGGATATCAGAGATATAGTTATCAAATTACATATGTGACAATAATTATCTTTAATAACTCCCTCTTGGGCATTTAGCTTCTTGAAGAGTAAGTTTTTCCCAATGCTTCTCAAGTAATAGTTGACCAAGAGACTTAGTTAATTGATATGAGAAGAAGTAGACTCAAGTTTTTCTTAACAACGACATTATCAACTAATGTAATATTAGAGCCTTTTAGAAGTATTACATGAACCACGAGTTCTCATGTAATTTAGAAAATGAAGTTGGATGAGAACACAAGTTTAAAGGAAAAGAACATGTTAATGGCTACATTTAGAATTAATGTGTATGATATGGTTTTTAAAACTTATTGATCACAAGGGAGATTATGTAAACTTAATTAGAGTGTGGGTTTTAATGGTCGTGACTTAGATTATATTTTATGCTCCCATCCGTATTTGTATGTATAAGTAATGAGAGTGAGTTGTAATGGAAAACATATTTATCTATATGAGTAGTTATAATGGATAGTAAATGTATGAACTTTATTTTCAAAATTAATGAATATAAGATAAAGTTTTATTTTATTTGTATGTACCATAATATTCACTTGTACTACGTGTAATTAGTTGCTTAAATTCAATAAGGATACATAATTGTAAAAATTCAATTATAGATTCATAAAAAGTTGTTTCAAACTAAAGCGGCATTCCACATGATCTGTTGTTATAAGTCCTTCTCTTTCTGTTAAGATGACCCTCTTTTTTTATTCACCGTGGCACGAAAGAATAAAAAATGATCCTCACTGATACGATGTCCAATTACAACCTTCAAAATAATATGATTATCCTTTTACTTACCATTTATTTTTAACCTTATATAGATCAATCATCTTATTTTACTCATAAATAAAACATATTGTATATGGGTTTATCTGTACTGTCATAAAAACAAATGTGTCTATATAAATGACTGTCTATAAGGTCATGCATACAACATACACTATACATGAGGCAAACCAAAAGGTTATAAATACAAAAGACAATGCATACATGACCATATGTCATACACATTTATATAACCAACTTGGTGGTCTGCTACCAAGTGCAACATTTCTCAGTTTGACTTTACTTCTTATCCTTTTAACGGGGATAACTCCTTATATTCTTAACCTTTATTATTATCCTAAATCTTCTAACTTGATTGTCAATTGCCTTCTTCTTTGCTAAAATTTCTTAAATAAGTGCTTTACTCTTGTCCTGAGATGCATTGATTACTACATTTTCCTAAAAAACCTTATGTAATTAATTGTGCATAAAATATTAACGATATATTATCATTTATATACATGATATTATTCATTAACATTGTATAAGAAAGCTTACCATCATTGAAAATAAAGAGGGGGTCATATTATATGATCTAGGGAATAGAATCATATATGATGTGGAATTATGTCCAACATTTTACGTTTCTTATAAATGACATATCCTTCGATTCTTCTTAAAGGAATATCATTCTCCTCCCTCTAAAATGATTGTTAAAATTTATAGCAACAAGGGATCCTAACCAAGTCTCATTTTCCATAAATGTAATTATTTGTTGTGAGATTTACTACATGATGTTCATTCGTATAACATTCAAGTTCAAAATTTTCATCACATATAAAATAAGCCAAATAATTAGCAATATCATTTTTTTCTTCTCCAGCTTTGACAGAACATTAGGACATATATTTTTGTTATATGTAGTCCCTTGCTTATTCTGATGGAATCTCTTTATAATTGCTCCACTCATGACCTCTAAGCATGTCAAAATTAGTTTTTCCCTTACATTTCTCTAATAGGCATTAAAATATTATACAGTGTTGTTCGGTACCAGTTCACTCTTGCATCTTTCGTTAAAAGCATATCTACACTATCTCTTTTTTAATGTTTTTGCAACCAGTTATGTTAATATGCTCTTTAACTTATTTATTTTTTCATATCCTTTTCGAGTACAATTAGAAGTTATAATCTATACATGATCTTTGATGACAACAGACAATTTATATTTTTTATAAGTTCTACAAAGTCCTAAAACAATTACGATGATCAAAGTATGCATACTAATATTCAAATAATTCATGCAAGCCTTGTAATATATGAATAAGAGAAATTTAGCTTAATTAGGTGATATTTAATATGAAAATAACTTTTAGTATCTTATTGTTTTATTTTCCTTATTTCACTCATGAACACCAATGAGAAACTATTGCCAATATCATAAAATAAAGAACTCATAAATTATTTTAGCTCTCTTTATTCTTAACTCTAGTAACAAATCAAGCCAAAGGATATATGTTATCATTTAGATCCTTTCTAATGGTTCTCGTAGTTATCCACCATGTCTTATTTTCAAATGACACTTATCAATGTATATAATAGGTCCACAAGTGTTTGACAAACCTACAATTCACTTATTGAGACAAATATAGCATGGATCAAATATAACATCATGAGACTTGATATAAAGTGAGCTAGCCCTATTGCTTTATATTATAGCCAAGAAGTATCCTCTTAACTTCTCGTGTTATATTGCTCTATCTCCAAGCAATAAATAAATAATATGGCTCTTAGCTTTATAAGCTTTAATATCTAAAATCTGTTGTCATAAATCTTATAAAAACAACATTTTTAAACCCTAAAATATGTCTGCTAAGACTATCCCTAAAGTGTGTCACGTAATTATTAATAAACTACTAACAATCAGTCTTCTTATTATCAAATGTTCTACCATAAGCATAGGTTTATTGGAATGTCTTGATCTAAAATACATATCCACTTTGTATATGGAAAACATGTATTCTCCACGCACATTTCTTTTTACACCTAACAATAACTCTTGACCTTTCATTTTTGATATACATATAGTCAGACCCTATTTGGATAATGTGTTGCTTAATACATCGTCTATAATTTCTTTACTTTAATACCCCAACTCACTGAAATTTAGTGATTTGCTATCAATATATAATACGTCTCCTAAATCATTAGTTGCTTCATTAAATGCTCCAATGGCTACTTCAATAGGTGCCTCGATAAGTGCCTCGATGGTTGTTATAGTGGCAACTTCAATAGGTTCCTTAATGGCTACTTCAATGGCTAATATAGTAGATGCTTCAATAGTTGCTTCAATTTATACTTTAATGTATATTATGCCATCATCATTCTTAATCACTTCAATAGGAGTATCTATTTTTGGGTTAATAAGTGTGCATAATTTAGTATAACTCTCCTATTTAAGTACACCTCCTGTACCACTCCTATAAGGCATATTCTCAAACACATCGACGGTATTTGAGAATACACTCTACAGGGGTAGCGTACTAGGATAGTCAGTCAATCATAACCATTAAAAAAAATTTCACACAACACACGCATTTTTAGAAAAACTCATAATTGTTTCGGCCCATTTTATTCAAAAACATTTTCAATTATAATTGTCTTTACAAACTCACACTTGATCAAACATTAAACACACTGTCAGAATTTCAATAATCTTTTGGGCCCATTACAAATACAAAATGTATTTGATCATAACTGTTATTACAACCATAATTCATTTTTACAATAAATGAAGCTTGGGGAATACAATATTTAATACTAAATTTACAGAAAATATATATAGACACCAACTGATCTCAACCTCAATCTCTTACTCAAATGCAGTGGTTACACTCTAGTTGGTCTAACTGGGTGTCTCCTCTAAGCCTGAAAAATATGTTGCAAAATTTGGGGTGAGTTTTGCGAACTCAGTGAGTGGACCATCCTCGACGGCTCACTCAATCACATAACATATCAATTCATGCAATTACGTAATTCACATCATTTCACTAATCAACATATTGAATCACATACACTTCATATTCACTTAATTCATATTTCACATCAGAAATCATTCAAACTATTTATTT
>JAOTAY010000005.1:42052702-42063161 GCA_025629805.1 Erythroxylum baracoense
AAGTAGAAAAGGTGATCTTTGTACAAGTGGTGTTAGGTGAAAAATCTAGAAAATTGGAAGATGAGTGCTGGAAAATGCAGCAGTAACTTGTCCACCGATTGTGCTTCTGTTTTTTAGCCATAACTTGTTCTATAGTTATCCAAATGAGATGATTCTTAATTTGGAATAAACTAGAGACATATGGATATATTTTTCATGCAGACATCGAATTCAAATTTTGTCTTTACGAGTTTCAAAATTTGACTTGAAGTTGGTTTAAGAGAAAGAAAAGAAGAAGAAGGGAAGAAGAGTTGCATATTCATATGGAAAAAGGAAAAGGCACGATCATGCCTCAGCATGACCATGACTTTCCTAAGCAATCTTGTGAGTCACGATTGCGCTGGAGCATGATCATGATATCGCAGAACAACTTGGAGACTCACGATCGTGACTCCGAAGCTCTTTTTAAGGGGACTGTTTCGAACATCCATTGATCTTTTGTCCATATCATCTTCACCTGACCTCCAAATGACATGGTATTTGAACAAACAGATTCAAAACAAGTTTTTCTACATCTCCACCAAAAAGTATAACCATCAGAAATCATTTGGGAGAGATTGATTGAATCAAAGTGAGGGAATGTGCTGGAATGTTATGAATTGGCGTATTTTCACTGAATATGCTTCGATATTTTGACAATATCTTGATACGTAATTATACAAATGGAATGATTTTTGATTTTGAGTAAACAAAAGACATAGGAATACAGTTTTTCTATAGAAATAGAATTTTAATTCCATCTCTAAGAATTTCAAAATCTGGCTTGAAATTGAGTTTGGACTAAGGCTATAGCATTACCCGAGACAGAAATCATGTCTTGTTGATATTGAATAAACTGTATTGCTAGATGCATAATTAGAAAAAGATTTCTTCACAAAAGTTGTGTTTTATTCTCTTAGCTTTCAACAGATATAAGGTTTATAATTTTTGAATATGGGAATTGAGAGATATGAGTTGTACAATTTGACCGCGTGATCATATACAAGCCAAAGTTTCAAATGTACTCAGTCTATAGTATTTTGAGCATAACTCATAAAATACTGAACCAAATTGAATGATCCTGGTTTCATTAGAAACTTACGAGATAGGAGAACAATATGTTAGAAGAAAGTATCGCCAAATTATTTCAGTTTCATGGTCAGATTGATCATGAACAGTAGATCCGAAGGTATGTTTCAAGAAAAATCTGAATTGACGAAATGAGTTATAAATTTCGATTTTAATGGTTTTATTGAGGTATAAACCATAAGTATAAATGATACTTATGTGAGTTTGGAAATATGAATGTTTATGTGATGAGAATAATAGAGTGATACCCGGGATTGTCATGAACATGCATTGTGCATATTTCATATACATATATGTGCATTAATAGATACCTTTACAATTATGCAATTAATAATGTGTGTAGATGTGTATCGTATGATGTTGATACATAGGTTAGAACGTCCACATCTAGATGCTTCTAGATCATGAAAGCTAATGCTAATTTGAAGCATACTGTGAGTCGACGTAGATGGTCTTACTTACTGATTGTTCAGTTTGTATTACATATTTAATGAGTATGCATTGTGAATGTGATTGTTCTGATTTCCAGACATTGAATGTCTGAGGAGTTTGAAATATGTGGAAACATTGAAGTGCTCCTTGTATATGAATTTGATGAAATATGTGATACATAACTTGATTGTTAAATGCCAGACCTAGTTTTGAAGAAGAATGTGAATATATATATGAATGAAAAAGTGATTCTCAACTTAAATGTTGAATGCTGGACTAAGGTCTGATAATATATGAAAGTGACAGATTGATCTTATGTGATTGATGCATTCCATTACATAAATGCATGAATAGATAAAGGTTGTTGTGACATGAGTAGCCATCAAAAAAGAGCTTAAAGCTCAGAATGTGAAAACGAGCTTAAAGCTTAGAAAGTGATTAAGAGCCAAAGGCTCACTTTGTAAAATGAGTCCAGTATCCCCAACAGATACGGGATAGTTATCAATGAGCCCAATAACCACAATGGATACGAGATAGTTATAGGCACTCGGTCACAATAATAATAAAAGAAAGTGAGTCTCATGAGCACTGCATATGCATATGATAGGTATATTTTAAATAGTTGACTGGATTTTGAATGAGATATGTGTTGAATGTGAAATGTGAAATGTGAAATGTGAAATGTGAAATGTGAAATGTGAAATGTGAAGTGAATGATCAAGTGATATACGATGATGTATGAATTGTATATGTTATATGATCGAGTGAGCCATCGAGGATGGTCACTCATTGAGTTTGTAAAACTCACCCAAAATTTGTAATTACTTTTCCGGGCTCAGAAGAGTTACCCCGTTAGGCAAACGGGAGTACAACCACTACATTCAAGTAAGAGATAGAGGTCGGGATCAATTCGTGTCTGTGTTTGTATTTTCTTATTTTTGTATCGAATTGAGTCTTCTGCAATTATTGTAACATGTATTATTGAATACTTCTGTTTTGTATTAACTTTTGAAATTGGAAATGTTTTGTAATTGAAATTGATCAAAGTGTAATAATATTATGATTTCGAGTTTTATGAAATAAAAGCATGGGCTCGAATTTGATTATTGATTTCCACATAAGCGTGTGAAATATTTGAATGAAAAAATATTGGTTCTGAGTTTCAAGTGTCTGACTGATTGATTATTCTAGCATGCCACCTCGCGAGGTACATTCTCGGATATCACTCAAGATGTCGGGTACATGGCTTACAAGAGTGGGGTGTTACATTAATAACTAATTGAATTGGTGGATTGATTTTGTAGATTAAGAGATTGCTTAATCATCTCCATTTAATTTGGTTAAGGACAATTAATTACACCTTGAAGTGGGTAGTTAACACATTCGGACATCTTAGGTCACAATTCAATTAATAAAATAGGAGGGAGATAAGATAGGGAAAAAGTGATCTCTGATTGTTAAAATCTTGAATTCCAAGTTGCTACATTTTTGGGTTATCATTTATGCATTGTTAGTTGTTTAATTTATTTTAAATTTCTAGTTTATTTCTAAAATAATTTGGTTCTTAAACAAAGATCAATCTGAATTAAGTGATGCCTAAGCACAATCCTTGTGAGATCGATATCTGCTTTTTACTACAAGTCACGACCCATATACTTGTGGTTTTGAGCATAAAACTAGTAGTCTGTTTTCCATTCAACAAGTTTTTAGCGCTGTTGTTGAGGATTGTTTGTTTAACATCTCGTTTAGTTTAGGTTATTTTAATTTAAGATTTTTTTTATACATTTCCTTATGTATTTGCGGATGCATGAATACAAGGAGCATGCGAAGATCGACTGAATTTAGTGATGAAGAGTTATTCGATATCATGAGGCACGAACGATAGTTAAGATGAGCGAAGCGTCAAGACATTATACAAAGAAATATGGCAAAAGAAGGAGAGCAAGGAGGAGCTAAGAGGACATTGATGGACTTTATGAGGCCAAGTTTTAGTCCTAAAGGATTTGTAAGGCTAGCGATTTAAGCTAATAATTTCGAGATCAAGCTAGCACTCCTAAACATACTTCAAAGTAGTGTATAATTTTATGGGCTATCCAACAAAGATCCCAACGCCTATATTGCAAATTTTTTGGAGATCTGCGAAACCTTCTAGTTTAATGGGATGTCTGATGATGTTATGAAGTTGTGATTTTTTTTCTTTCACTTTGAGAGATAGGGCGAAGGAGTGATGATCAAGGCATATGACTATTTGATAATAGCTAGCCTAAGCATTCCTCGCTAAATACTTCCCATTGAGCAAGACAACAAGAATTATAAAGGAAATCACAAATTTTCAAAAAAGTGATGGGGAGTCTTTATATGAAGCCTGGAAGAAGTTTAAAGAATTACAAAGAAGTTGTCCCTACCACAACCTTCCTAGGGAGTTTTGTTGATGGATTATAAAACCTATCTACTTGTTTTATGCTCAAAAATCGCAAGTGAACAGGTCGTGACTTGTAGTTAGAAAGAGCAGATATCGATCCTACAGGGATTGATGCCTAGACATCACTTAATTTAGAAAAGACTTTGCTTAAGAAATAAAACTATTTAATATAATTAATTCAAAAAATTAAATTGAAATTAAAAGACTAATGTAAACAATGGACAATACCGTAATTACAGAAAGTCTGAATTCAAAGATCTAAATGCTAGAGAATACTTTTTCCTTATTCTATCTCCCTCATATTTTATTGATTGAATTATGTCTCACCCTAGATTTCTGAATGTAGTAATTACCCTCTCTCAAGGTGTAACTATTTGTCCCTAATTGAATTGACGAGAATCGATTGAATGATCTCTTAACCTACCCAATAACTTTATCGATTCAACTAGTTATTACAATATCCTATGGATGATCAATTGACTAATTGAGATCTCTATTCTAATTATTCAATTGACATAATAATTGCTAGTCTATAGGTAACCAACTCTCATTGTACAATCCTACAAGATTTTCATGTCACTCACTCTATTGATTTGTTGCAAGATGACAATTAAGAACAACAATTATCAAAGACGCTTCATTCAATTCAATAAAACATGAGTTTTGGCAAAATAATGAAAAAGCAATCCCTAATATGAAATTAGCCTAACATAGTCTCCATAACACTATCAACATTCAAGTAATCCATTTTTACAAAGTAAGGAAGATATTAAAATGATAAAAAGTGAATAAGAAAACTCCTTCTCTTCTTTGCCAAAATCTAATTTTGGTGTTGATATGCTATTTTGTCTAATCTTGATGATGATCCTTATTTTCAATCCTTTCTTGATGCTCCAAACATGTGTTCTTCACCCAAGGATGATTTTTCTACATATAGGTGTCATCCCCCTTGAAGATGGAGGCTTCCTCACTTTTTATAGTCCAAAAACCCTAGGTTTAATGAAGCCTTGCATGTTATTTTGAGTTTCAATTCCCACGTCCATGGGAATCTGCATGATTCCCATGGAATTACAAGTAGAAACATTCTGTCATGATTTCCCACGTCTCTGGGAATTTGCCTAATTCCCACGAACGTGGGAATTGGTCCCAGATGTAATCCTCTTGTCTTCTCTTCTATACTCTCTTGTTCATCCTCTAACTTGCTTCCTCTCCTTTCCCACACAAAAATAAGCAATTCTTACCCTCAATTAGCCTCCAATGCATAAGAACACAATGGAAGTCAAACTTAATAAAAACATACAAAATGTATCTTAAACTAGAATAATAAACAACAATTATGCTAGAAAACACATGCCAATTACCTATAAAAACATCACCTATCAATAAGGCACTTGCAGGGACACTTATGGCTGAACTCAGGACCATGAAGTTTGATGGGTCAAAGAGTATGCAGAAACATGTCCTTGACATGAAAAATATCCTAGTAAGATTTAGGACACTGGGTATGACTGTGGAGACTCCTTCTTAGTGAAGTTTATCATAAACTCACTTCCTACTGAATATGGACTATTCCACATCAATTATAACACATTAAATGATAAGTAAAATATTGATGAATTGTCCAGTAAGCTTATTCAGGATGAAGCGAGATTAAAGAAACAAGGAGTTCATTATATTAACCTAGTGAGTTAAGGAGCTTAAAAGAAACTCAAACCAAAAACCAAGAATTTTAAAAAGAAAGGACCTGATAAAGTTCCACTGGTTGCTGATGGTGAAAGGAAGGGACAAAAGTTAGATAAATGCCACTTCTATAAGAAAGAAGAGCATTATCAAAAATTTTGTCTGAAACATAAGGCTTGATTCAAAAAGAACGGTATACATTATGTTTCTATATGCTATGAATCAAACTTATTTGAAGTTCCTTCTAATACTTGGTGGTTTGATTCTAGTGCCACTACTCATGTTTATAATATTACGCAAGGATTCCTTATAATCCAAACCATAAGCCCAACTAGCAACTTTCTATTTATGGGAAACCAAATGAAGGCCCCAATTGAAGGTGTAGGAACATACAGGCTGACATTAGATACTGGACATCACTTAGATCTAATGAACACTATCTATGTACCTTCAATTTCTAGAATTTTAATTTCTATTTGTAGACTTGATGTTAATGGATTACTTTTAAGGGTGGATATGGTTGTTTATATTTGTATAAGAATAATTCCTTTATTGGATATGGAATGCTTATGGATGGTTTATATAAATTGGAACTTGATAATGTTTTTTCTGAATCCCTATTTATTATTAATCATAATGTTGGAATAAACACATAGTTTGGTAAATGAACGTTCTGCTTACTTGTGGCATAAACGTTTGGGTCATATATTCAAAGAAAGGACAGAAAGATTAGTAAAAAATAAGATTATAACAAATCTAGATTTTACTAATCTTGGCTTATGTGTGAAATGTATTAAGGGAAAGCAAACTAAACATAGCAAGAAAGGAGCCATGAGAAGCAGTTAGCTTCTTAAAATAATACACACAACATTTGCGAACCTTTTGACATTCGATCCTTTAATGGAAAAAAATACTTCATCCTCTTTATAGATGATTCTTCACGGTATAGATATATCTATTTGCTGCATGAAAAATCTCAAGTTGTAAATACCCTTGAGGTGTTTGTAAAGGAGGTTGAGAGAAAATTAGATAGAAAAGTGAAAATTATAAGATCTGATAGAGGTGGTGAATATTATGGAAAGTATGATGAATATGGACATTGTCTTGGTCCATTTGCTAAGTTCCTCGAAAGTCATGGCATATGTGCATGGTATACTATGCCAGGCACACCGCAACAAAATGGCGTTGCAGAAAGGCGAAATATAACATTAATAGATACGATTAGGAGTATGATGAGTAATTCCTCATTACCCAAACGTTTGTGGATGTATGCACTTATAACTGCTATGTATTTGGTAAACTGGGTTCTTAGTAAGACAGTTCCTAAAACTCTTTTCGAGTTATGGACTGGAAGGAAAACTAATTTAAGATGCTTGTATGTTTGGGGTTGTCCAGTAGAAGCACGTATCTATAATCCACATAAAAGAAAATTAGATTCTCGAATAGTTAGTGGTTAGTTTATTGGTTACCCAGAGAAATCCAAACGGTACATGTTTTACTGTCTGAACCATAGTTCTAGAATTATTGAAACAATTAATGCCAAATTTTTAGAGAATGGCAAGGTCAATGGGAATGTTGAAAATCAAGTTGTGGATATTAATGAAATAAGGGTTGATGTTCCATTACCCATAAATGTTCTTAAACCTACTATAACAAATTTTGTTCCTACTTTAGAAGATCAAAAAAATCAAGAAAAAAATTTAAATAATGAAGAAGCACCCCATAAAGAACCTAACTTACCACCAGCTCATGCAAATGAACCTATTGGTATAGCTTTAAATAAACCTGTAAGGGTTAGAAGGTCAGCTATTTCTGATAATTATATGGTTTATTTATAAGTCAGATTATGATTGTGGTATTGATAATGATCCTGTTTCGTTTTCACAAGTCATAGGTAGTGATAAGTCTAAAAGATGGATTGATGTTATGAAAGAAAAGTTGAAATCAATGGCCCAGAATAATGTCTGGGCTCTTGTAGACTTGCCAAAAGGTTCTAAACGAGTTGGCTCTGAATGGGTCTTTAAGACCAAACGTGACTCGAATGGCAATGTTGAAAAATATAAAGCCAGACTTGTTGCCAAAGTTTACACTTAGAAAGATGACATTGATTATAAGGAGACTTTTTCACCTGTCTCAAAGAAAGATTCGTTGAGAATAATTTTAGCATTAGTGGCTTAATTTGATTTAGTGCTACATCAGATGGATGTGAAAACAACCTTTTTGAATGGTGATCTTAAGGAAGTTAATATGGATCAACCTGAAGGCTTTTCCATTGAAGGTAAAGAAAGTATAATGTGTAAATTAAAGAAGTCAATATATGGACTTAAACAAGCTTACAGGCAATGGTATATTAAGTTCAATAATATCGTTACTTCTTTCAATTTTTAGGAAATCACTATTACTCGGTGTATTTACTAAAAGATCAGTGGGAGTAAGTTTATATTTCTAGTTCTGTATATTGATGACATTTTGCTTGCTACTAACGACTTGGGTTTGTTGCATAAGATTAAAGAATTTCTTTCTAAGAATTTTGAAATGAATGATATGGGAGAAGTATCCTATGTGGTTGGAATTTTAATATTTCGTAAGAGATCATAAGGTTTATTAGGATTGTCTTAGAAAGCCTACAATGAGAAAATTCTTGAGAAATTTAACATGAGCAAGTGCTTAGCAGGTATGGTCCTTATTCAAAGGCGAGATAAGTTTGGTCTTATGCAATGTCCAAAGAATGATATGGAACGTAAGGAAATGGAAACAATTCCATATGCTTTTGTTATGGGCAGTTTGATGTACCTACAAACCTGTATTAGACTCGACATCAGTTTTGTAGTAGGGATGCTGGGTATATATCAAAGTAATTCTGGTATTGATCATTGGAAGGCTGTAAAGAAAGTGATGAGATATCTTCAAGGAACAAAGGATTACATGCTCACTTATAAAAAGTCTAATCATTTAGAAGTAATTGGATATTCAGATTCAGATTTTGCCTATTTATAGTCAAAAGTCAACATTTGGCTATTTGTTCCCATTAGCTTAAGGAGCGATCCATGAAAAAGTGCCAAACAGTCTACCATTGCTTCATCCACTATGAAAGTAGAATTTGTAGCTTGTTATGAGGCTACAATTCATGAATTATAGTTGCGGAACTTTATTTCAGGGCTTGGGGTTGTCGACACAGTAAACAAGCCAATGAAAATTTATTGTGATAATTCTGTAACAGTTTTCTTTTCTAAAAATGAAAAATACTCCAAAGGCACAAAACACATGAAATTAAAGTATTTTGTTGTTACTTCAAACGAGGAAAGACGATACTTAGTTGACATTCATAAAAAGTATCTAATGAATTATGAGTTCAATATTATGTTGATTTTTATGTATATAACAATATTATAGAACATATATATATATATAGAAGAAATTTAGAAACAAAGATTGCATATAAAACATATTAAGACGAATCTCATAGTAGCAGATCCTCTAACTAAGGGTTTACAACTAAAAACATTCAAATAACATGTGCTTAGGATTGGTCTTGGTTATATTGATGATTGATAATAATGTTTGATGATGATGTTTTAGCACTCTTGATCTTAATAATAATATATTTCTGAATTTTATATTTCTTATTCATTATGTTTATATATATATGATTGTTTGAATAAGAAATTTGTATGTATTTTTATAACAAGAATAGGGACTGTATGTTGTTTATATACAACTTACGAACTTAAACATAATTTCTTAATGTAGTGGTATATGAAAGGGAGTATATGATTATACTGTATATAACCACCATAACCCACATTATATGATTTGTTGTGCTGAGGTGCTTATGATGTTAAGAGTTTATAAGATTTAATTCTTGCTAGCCTTATATTATACTATTAAATGTAATGATGAAATATCCGATCAAGTGGAAGAATGTAAGAAATTAGGCCTAATGTTGTGGCCCAGATTTTCGATAAACCCATATTAAACTTGGTTTAGAGTTTTCTTAGTTTAATAGTATATTAAATCTTAACCGTTAATTTAATACTTGATAGTCGTACAAGATTTAAAGTCAATAAAGAAGTATATATAAACTAGTCCTCTCTCTAACCTAATTAAGTATAGAAAAAACCCAAATACAGTGTGCATTGAGTTATCCATCAAGGTATCGTACAGAAAGAGGGTCAAGTGAGAGAAACTAGTTCGTAATCAGTAAAAGTTTTCTCCTCTACAACATAACGAATTCCGCTCAAATTAAATGATTTATTTGCTTCATCTATGTAGTTATTGTTATATTCAAGATCTGTATGGGCATGAATGATTTACGTATGATTCATAATTCATTTATGATTCATGTTTTTGATGTTTAATAATCAAGAATAGAAAAACTTGCAATTTAATATAATTGTAAATTTTGAGATATTATTATAAAATTGAAATAAGTTTAAAAATTTTTATAATTTACCCTAAATAAAATGAAAATATTGAATATGTATAAACTTATTTGTTCCTGATAGAGATGTTAATGGGTCGGGCCCGGGGTGGGCCGACGATGGCCCGGCCCAGCCCATTAAAAGCCGAAATGGTCCGCGCCATGGCCCGGCTCGGTGGGCCAAAAATAGCCCGTGGGCCTTGCCCGTGGTCCGGCCCGCCATGGCCACGGGCCGCCTATCGGGCTTGAGTAGGCCCGAGCATTTAATTTATTTTTAAAATTTTTTTAAAAAATTAAAAAATTGTTGTTGTATTTTTAAATTTTCATAAATTATAAATTATAAAATAATCATTTATAATAAAATGTAAGATGAAATTACCCATAAATTATACAAAAAT
>JAOTAY010000005.1:42063261-42074655 GCA_025629805.1 Erythroxylum baracoense
CAATTTGTATAAGAATAATTCCTTTATTGGTTATGGAATGCTTATGGATGGTTTATATAAATTGAAACTTGATGATGTTTTTTTTTAGAATCCCTTTTGAATGTTAATCATAATGTTGGAATGAAATGTAATTTGGCGAATGAACATTCTGTTTACTTATGGCATAAACGTTTGGGTCATATATCCAAAGAAAGGTTAGAAAGAATAGTAAAGAATGAGATTCTACTGAATCTAGATTTTACTAATCTTGACTTATGTGTGGAATGCATTAAGGGCAAACAACCCAAACATAGTAAGAAAGGAGCCACAAGAAGTAGTCAACTTTTTGAAATAATACACACCAACATTTATGGACCTTTTAACACTCCATCCTTTAACGAAGAAAAACACTTCATCACTTTTATAGATAATTTTTCACGGTATGGATATATCTACTTTTTGTATGAAAAATCTCAAGTTGTAAATACCTTTGAGGTGTTTGTAAAGGAGGTTAAGAGGCAGTTAGATAGAAAAGTGAAAAATATAAGATCTGATAGAGGTGGTGAATATTATGGAAAGTATGATGAATCTGGATAGTGTCCTGGTTTGTTTTCCAAGTTCCTCGAAAATCATGGCATATGTGCACAGTATATTATTCCAGGCACACCGCAACAAAATGGTGTGCCAGAAAGGCAAGATAGAACATTAATGGATATTGTTAGGAATATGATGAGTAATTCCTCATTATCAAAAAATTTGTGGATGTATGCACTTAAGACTACTATGTATTTGCTAAATAGGGTTCCTAGTAAGTCAGTTCTTAAAACTCTATTCGAGTTATGGACTGGAAGGAAACCTAGTTTAAGAGACCTGTATATTTGGGGTCCAGTAGAAGCACATATCTATAATCCACATGAAAGAAAATTAGATTATCTAGTAGTTACTGGTTACTTTATAGGTTACCTATAGAAATCCAAAAGGTAACAGGTTTTACTGTCCAAAATATAGTTCTAGAATTGTTGAAACAACCAATGCCAAATTTTTAGAGAGTGGTGAGGTTAGTGGGAGTGTTGAAAGTCAAGTTGTAGATATTAATGAAATAAGGGTTGATGTTCCATTACTTATAAATTTTCTTAAACTCAACTACAACAAATGTTGTTCCTTCTTTGGAAGATCCAAATAATCAAGATCAACATTTAAATAATGAAGAAGCGCCCTATAAAGAACCCAACTTACTACCAACTCATGCAAATGAATCAGTTGATATAACTTTAAATAAACTTGTAAGAGTTAGAAGGTCGACTATTTCTGATGATTATGTGGTTTATTTGCGAGAGTTGGATTATTATGGTGGCATTGATAATGATCATGTTTCGTTTTCATAAGCCATAGGTAGTGATAAGTCTAAAAGATGGATTGATGCTGTGAAAGAAGAATTAAAATCAATGGCTCAAAACAATGTATTGGATCTTGTATACTTGCCAAAAGGTTCTAAATGAGATTGTTGTAAGTGGGTCTTTACGGCCAAACGCTACTCGAATGATATTGTTGAAAGATATAAAGTTAGGCTTATTGTCAAAGGTTACACTCATAAAGATGACATTGATTATAAGGAGACTTTTTTACCTGTTTCAAAAAAAGATTCATTAAGATTAATTTTAGCAATAGTGGCTCAATTTGATTTAGAGTTATATCAAATAGATGTGAAAATAACCTTTCTGAATGGGGATCTTGAGGAGGAAGTTTACATAGATTAACCTGAAGATTTTTACATTGAAGATAAAAAAAAGAATGGTGTGTAAATTGAAGAAGTCAATATATGGACTTAAATAAGCTTCCATGCAATGGTATATTAAGTTCAATAATACCATTACTTCTTTCAGTTTTGAGGAAATCACTGTTGATCGGTGTATTACCTAAAGCTTAGTGGGAGTAAGTTTATATTTCTAGTTTTGTATATTGATGACATTTTGCTTGCTGTTAATGACTTGGGTTTATTGCATAAGAATAAAGAATTTCTTTCTAAGAATTTTAAAATGAAAGTTATGAGAGAGGCATCCTATGTGATTGGAATTTCAATATTTCGTAAGAGATAAAAAGGTTTATTAAGATTGTCTCAGAAAGCTTATATTGAGAAAATTCTTAAGAAATTTAACATAAGCATAGTCCCTATTCAAAAGGGAGACAAATTTAGTCTTAAGCAATGTCCAAAGAATGATGTGGAACGTAAGGAAATAGAAACAATTCCGTATGCTTTTGTTGTAGGCAATTTGATGTACCTACAAACCTGTATTAGACCCGACATTAGTTTTGCAGTAAAGATGCTGGGTAGATATCAAAGTATTTTATTGTTAAAGCATTTTGTTGTTAAAGAGGAGATTTAGAAACAAAGAGTGCATATAGAACATATTAGGACGGATCTCATAGTGGCATATAAAGCATTGTATTGATGATTGACAATAATGTTTGATGATGATGTTTTAGCACTCTTGAGTTCAATAATAATATGTTTATGAATTTTATATTTCTTATTCATTATGTTCATGTATATATGATTGTTTGAATAAGAAATTTGTATGTATTTTTATAAGAAGTATGTAGACTGTATGTTGTTTATATACAACTTATGAACCTAAGCATAATAAGTTCTTAATGTAGTGGTATATCGAAGGGAGTATAGGACTATACTGTATATGACCGTCATAACCTACATTATATAATTTGTTGTGTTGAGGTACTTATGATGTTAACAGTTTATAAGATTTAATTTTTACTAGCCTTATGTGATATTATTAAATATAATGATGAAACATCCAACTAAGTGGGAGAATGTAACAAATATATGGCCTGATATTGTGGCCCATATTTTTTGTAGGCCCATATTAAACTTGATTTAGGGTTTTTCTTAATTTAATAATATGTTAAATCTTAACCGTAAATTTAGTACTTGATGGACGTACAAGATTTAATATAAACAAAGAAGTGTATATAAACTAGTCCTCTCCTACCTTAATGAAGGACAGACAAAAACAAATACAGAACATAGGTGTTTGTGTATTGGGCTATCCATTAAGTTATCGTACAGAAAGACGATTAAGAGAGAGAAACTAGTTTGTGATCATTGGAAGTTTTCTCTATATCATGACGAATTCTACTTAAGGTAAGTGATTTATTTGCTTCATCCATGTGGTTATTATTATATTCAAGATCTGAATGAGCACGAATGATATGTATGATTCATGATCTATGTATGATTTATGCCTTTGATGTTTGATTATTAAGAACTGAAGAGCTTACAGTTGCGCTTTACATGTTTAAGCTATGATGATCCAGAATAGGTAATGGGTCCATATTGGCTCCGGGTCTCAGTTCTTATTTTGCCGCGACAAGATGTCAAAATTTGGGGACTTTTAAATAAAAGTATATATATATATAAACTAACATCAAGATTAAAAAAATTAAATTTTTGGTGGGAGTAAAAACAAATAAAATAAAAAAGTAAGAATTTCACAGCCGTACCGATGTTAGTTATATATATATACTATTATTTTAAAAAATCTCTCAATTTTAACGCCTTATTGCTGAGAAATAAGAACCGAGACTTGGGGTCAATATCTTATCATGATGTGCTTCAAAAACATGACTTGCATGGAACTCGATGATGTTGAAGATCATGACGAGAATGATGGGTCCATATATATGGTTGTAATCGCTTGTTCTTACATATACCAGGACCTTCCTATGAGATCGACTTTGCTTGGCTCCGAGAAGGAATCACTTATGTTGGGTGATGCTGTAGAGGGCAAGCTTTCTTTAAAGTTGAATTCCAGAAGTTGTTGATTTTATTGTTGGTACCTCCCAACAAATGAGTCACTATTTGGTCCAACAGTTCTTAATTTTATTGGGTCTTTAATAAAATATTTTTAAAATTGTAGGTCAATTAAAGAGCGATGTCAGCATTTAATAGACGGAGGCTTAACTTTGTCAATAATTCCGTCTAGTCAAATATTGTTTTGAACAATTTTTAAATATTAAGATTTATTTTGAACATTTTGCAAATGTTATAATTCATTTTAAACGTTCTAAATCATTAAGATTTAACTCAAATTTCAGGGTAAATACTAGCAACTAAATTACTGTTTAACTAATATTAAAGTTTATTTTAAATGTTTTTGTAAAGGTTAGAATTCATTTCAAATGAAATATTAAGCCAACCCACATTTCAATAACGACGTTTTAGGGCTAAAACGCTCTTTTCTCCGTCTAATCAACTTTTCTCCATTTCGCTTCCACTTCATAAATTGTGCAGCAATTCCTCTCAATTATTCGATCTTTCTGGACCCTACCCTTCACTTCTCTGTCTCCACTTTTGATCACCTCCGGTGAGATTGGATTTTAGGGGCTTCTTTTAGAATTGCCCGCTTCGTCATTTCAATCCGGAAGAGTAAAGGTTAAAGGTCTAACCTTTAGAACTAAATTCCAGTGCTTTCCTCTATTTGTCGCTCGCTTTTTGGCTGACTGTTGGAGTTTTATTGGTTTGAAGTATGAATTTTAAGATTTCTCGGGGAATCAGGAGTCTTGGTGATTGCATAAAATCTGGGAAATGGATTTCACTTGTTTGGGTTTTTGTTGGTTTTGCCGTTGGGTTATTTTGAAATTGTGATATGAAGTGGAATTTTCTTGTTTTTCTATTGTTGTTGGTTTTTCTTTTTGCTATCGGTTGGAGTTGTGGGATTGAAGGGAAGGTGTGGAGAAGTGGGTAAAGGAGGAACCTTGAGCAGCCATTGCCACACTTTTTGCATTGCTATTCTAAGAACTTTTCGTTGAGTTTTGCAGTACCGAAAATATTAGAGCTTTAGCTTATCAATGTCTTGGGCAGGCCCTGAAGATATCTACCTCGCTACCTCTCTTGCCAGTTACCTTGATAGTAAGCTCTTTTATGCCTACCTTTATCACACTCGTTTATTTTATAAGTTCTGAACTGTTAGCATGAGCGGTAACTTGGGATTGGGACGCTAATCAGAGAGTTTGATGTTCGTTGGTGGTGTATGATTAGGGAGGTGGTGAGTAAATGTGTGACTTTTGATGAAAGTGCAATATGTCCCTTCGTTTACAGTTTATTGGCTCTCTTTTACTTTTATGTTTCAGAGAAACTACTTGTGCTTCTGCGAGATGGCAGGAAGTTGATGGGGACACTTAGATCTTTTGATCAATTTGGTACAGTCATTGCCTTCTTATATTTCTATGGGTTTTCTTTTTCAATTTTACTTTAGTTTCCTAAAGAATGACTAACTGTTTTTCACACAGCCAATGCTGTCATTGATGGTGCATGTGAAAGAGTTATCGTCGGTGACTTGTATTGTGACATTCCTCTTGGTCTGTACGTAATTCGTGGCGAGAATGTGGTGCTGATTGGTGAGCTGGTATGAAGTGATTGGTTTCCGCTTATGTAGATACTTCTTTAGCTGTATATTTGCTGTATTCTGAAACAGGTGTTTCCATGTATTAGGGTATGGAAAGAGAGGAACTTCCTCCACATATGACTGGAGTTTCAGTAGCAGAAATTAGAAAGGTAAGTGTTAATCCTTCTTTCTTTGTTGGATCAGTTAAAGTGAAGATAATTCTCAAAAGTTGTTGAGGTTTCATGGTGGCTTACTTGTTGTCCTCTTGTCTCGTGGCTTGTAAATACTGCATTAAACAATATGTAGGCCTGAGAAAGTTGAAGAGAGTACTAACTAACTGATAAAAAGGTTGGATTCACGAAACGGCTAATGATGCTTAAATGCTGCTGCACTCAGTTGGATGATTATGATTCCAGGTATCTCTGAGATACAGGCGTTACAAATAGATAAAACGGCTTGCTCCTTAGAACATAACAATACTCATTTAGTCATAATGTTTAACGCATTATGGATCTTTTTCTTGAGGCCGATGATCGTAGGTAAAAGTGCAAAGGTAGCTATTGTTGGAGACCAGCCGCCTGATGTCATTAAAGGAACAAATGAAAGGCAAATGGTTTTCTGTTAAAGCTTGTTTGGTTCTATTTTTTATTTTTTATTTTTTGCTGACAATCTTGCTTTGTTGCTTTTAGTCTTGCTTTTTTTTCTTGATTCATAACTTACGAAAATTATTTAAAAAAATTATCGCAATCTGATTTTATTGTTAATTGAATAATTTTTTTGAAATTGATAATTATTTAATAACTATATTTAAATTTATTAGGTAAAATATTATATTAGGTAAATATTTAATTCTAGATAATGATATCGATTAAATATATTTTAATAAATAAATGTTGATTTACATATATGTCGTACAAATTTTTGATGTTTTTAATTATATGTTAACATAAGATGATGAATTTAGTGTTAACATTTATTAATAAATGTTATAAAAGAGATTGAAAATAAATTAATTACTTAGTGTTTTAATTGTTTTCGTTAAAAGAATTAGACATTATAACACAAAAATGGAAGCAAATTAATGTCGTTTGCAGCCTGGTTGAAGTCCATAGTTTGAGTTCTTACTATCTCATAAAATTTTCAGGCACAGAAGGCTGAAAGTGAAGCTACAGATCTGAAAGGTACAATGAGGAAGAGAATGGAGTTCCTTGATTTGGACTAGCGCATCTCTGACGGCCACTTTATGTGGCCAATGGTGTAAGGGATGCCACTAGATTGAATGCTCGTTTGATTTTCTTTCAAAGAAGCTGTAACCTCAATGTACTCGATGAATAATTGCAGAAGTTGCCGACAACAACGTTTTGTTTCTGTTAATATAATAGCCATTCGAGTAAACATGTCTGTCTGAATGTTTTGCTCAAAGGAAGAAATGTTGGTCAATATTCTATTTTTTATAGCGTATTAGCACTTTGCCAAAGGTTAAGCTGCCAATCTCAATCTTCAATTGCATTCTAACGCGAAACTCTCATCAGTTGCCATTCCCAGGCCTTGCGAATATGAGAAGAAGAAAAGATAATATCTAAAGATAATAATATATCAAACCAATTGTCAACAAACCATACTTCCTCGTATGTTTGATTCGATTCGATTTGTTGCTCAGGTAGCCAAAAATCGACATCTTTGTCGTTTTCTTCCATTGGTCCCAAGCAATAACGGCCCTTACCGCCATTTTGCATTTACATAGTCAACGCATCAAACGGCCCTAGACCTTCACTTCCCTTGATAGCTCGTTAGAAAACGCCTTGTAGTTACCCGCCATCCAGCAGTAAGTACTCAGGACAGCTTGTGTCTCATTTCAGAGTCTACGTACTGCGTCTCTTTAGTCTTCTAGCAAGCACATCAAAGCTCAGAAACCCACCAAAATTTACGCATTCTTTCTGTCAAAGCTATTAACTTTCTCTTTGTGGAACAATGTTTATCCTTCACAAATCGTCAGTTGTTTTAGGGGCTACATTTTTTTATCTGGGTCTTTATGTGCTTTGCTGTTGAAGATTTGAGTTCTTGAGTATAAACGTGAGAGCTTTGTGAGCAAAGGTAAGGCCCTTGTTGTTCATGGAGGCGGTGAAGGGATTTACTCTTCCACCCCATCGAATCCTAGCGGAAGTAGTGCCATACCCGATAAGGGTGACTCCTATATACGGTAATTTCAGTTCACCTGTTGCGCATTCATATTCGTGTTCTTGTCAGTCTCTGTGTGCATCTCTTGGTTTAAAGTTTTATATTTGGCTAATGTCTTTTTCTCTCTTCAGTCAGTTCCTCGTGTGTTTACATAATTGTGATATTAGACCATGATACGAATGTAGAAATGCGGCGATGATTTTTTTTTTGGGGGGATCTTGCCAGTGTTAAGTAGCTTTCTTCTGTCAATTAACGGTGTTCCATCTCAATTCGGATTAAATTCCATAACCGGTTGGTTGTTAATACAAGTTATATAGAGACACAAAGGATGAATTAAATGAACATATCAGACGGAAATATGTGATCATAGAGATCCCTAAATATTTCCACTATGAACTTAAATTAGAATTCTAAATCGTGCCATTTCCCCTGGCTGTTAGTTTAATCGATTCTATTAAGGCCTGGTATAGATTTTGACCCATAGCCGTGCTTGAGTATCACCTCAATTGTATCATTTGTACAAAATTCTTGTTTGTCTTGGTACAGACATTAGCCATAACTATAAGACTGAGCTAGTTGTAGAAACTTAAATATTTCCTTTGTGGAAAGAAGGAAAATAGAAACTGTTTTGCTCTGAGGTTTCTTCTCAGATCCCGCTGAAACTTACACTTTTGTGAACCACGTTCATCAATGGATGTTTTGTTGATCTTGTAGGAGTATTGTGATAGTTTAAACTTTACAGTCAGACATATTTTCTTGCACTTTTTAGTTTTCTTGTTATTCTTCTCAAAAGACTAATGTTGTGTGGTAATATTTGATCAGTTTTGAGAAGATCACATTCAGAAGAACCAACGCAAACTATAGCTCGGGCTTGATCAATGCTGTTGTTTTGAGGTGGAATATAGAAAAACAATTGGGGGTTCAGTCTATGGAGGTAAAAGGGCTGTATGTTTGATGGGCTAAAGTCACCAGTTTGTTATGTTTATCAAAGGAGAAAGGATAGGGGCTTCCCGAGAGCCGGATCTATTATGGGAGCCTAGAAGGAATCTGCTACTGGAAGAATAAAGGCAACATATGTGATGATTGCATTGCTGATTTAGAAAGGGGAATGTCTGCTGGTTTATTACGTGTGATAGACCAACATGGCAAGTTTGTTACAAAAGTTGTTTTTTGTTTGTTAACCAACAGTAGTATAATAATGAGAGGTAGTAGTGAGTGAAGTGATGTTAAAGGCATTAACGCCAACCTGATCCTTTTGATCACCTAACTCCAGAAAACACAAACCAATGTCCAACTGATACTCCAAAACCAAACCAATCAGAGCAGTCCCTCCATCCACCTAGGAGAGACCAGCACTTCCAAAACACAAACTGCAACCTTGGGCGACAAAACCCACACCACCCAAAATGAACACCCCAACCCCGAACTACCTGACCCACTACCACTTACTTAATCTTCCGCAAATAAGGTTCCAGAAAGGGATAAATACTCCAGGAAATTGGAGCTCCCTGTTTTTGATGGGGAAGATGCAGATTCTTGGATTTTTTGAGCCGAGCGTTATTTCGCCATTAACCACCTAGCTGAAGCTGAAAAACTGAAGGCTGTTGGAGTGTGTTTTGAAGGGGAGGCACAGGCTTGGCTGCGTTTTGAGGAACATAACAGATCTTTCTCTACTTGGGCAGAGCTTAAGACACAGATATTGCAACGTTTCGTCAGACTTCAGGATGGCACGCTGTTACATCGATTTTTTGCAGTTAGACAGACGGGTACCGTGGCAGAGTATCGATCCCAATTTGAATACCTGGAAACTTCGGTGAGTGCTTTGGAAGAAGAAACTATGGCAGCTATTTTTATGAATGGATTGTAAGAGAAGATTAAGGCTAAGTTGCTGGTTTTGAATCCCTGTTCATTGAAAGATATCATCGATACAGCAAGTCAGATCGAACGGAAGAACCAGATATTGAGGGTAATGGGTGGCCCAAAGAATCAGAGAGAGGTAACACCAATTCAACACAGGCATGACTCCAAAACCATTACTTGGACTAAGCCTTATAACCCATTGACCCAAAAGCCCTTTCCACATTCCAACCCAAACCTAGCCACACCAGCCCAAACATAACACAAGACAGCAACCACCGACTTACCTAAACAGCTCACCCTCACAGCTCCACCAAAATTTCAGAAGTTGACTTTAGTAGAGGCTTAATCAAAACGAGCTCAAGGGTTGTGTTTCCGATGTGACGAGAAATGACATTTTGGCCATAGGTGTCCTTAAAGAGAGCTAAATGTCTTACTAGTGAGTGAAGAGGAAGAGGGGGATGAGATTGTAGAAGGAACGGAAGACCCAATTGACGAAATCTTGAAAAATGTGGCGTTGTCTCTTAACTTTGTAGTGGGATTATCTGAGCCACGTACGTTGAAATTGAAGGGAGTAGTGCATGGAATAGAAGTCGTGGTGCTTATTGACTGTGGAGCAACACATGACTTTATTTCAACTGGGGTAGTAGAGACCTTGCAGATTCCTATTCAGGAGACTTCACCCTATGGGGTAGTGATCAGTTTTGGCAAGCAATTAAAGGGAATGGGCGTGTGTAAGGGAGTGATTCTTAAGCTGCAGGAGCTTACCATCATCGAGGATTTTTTGCCGTTACCTTTAGGAAGCACGGACGTTATACTAGGATTGAAGTGGTTGGCAACGTTGGGAGAGACGCGAAATGACTGGAAAAGGTTATCAATGTCATTTGAATTTGGGGGAATGACAATACAACTTAAGGGGGATCCTAGCTTGACGAAGGCAATGGTTTCTTTGAAGACCATGATGAAGGAATTACAACAGGAAAAATCAGGGGTAATGATTGAATTAATGAGTGTACCAGTACAAACTCAGGAAATCTAGGGCCAAGAAGAACCATTAGTTCAGCAACTATTGAAGGAATATTCTGATGTCTTTGATATGCCGAAGGGGTTGCCCCCGGTGCATAGGAATGAGCATGCTATCGTGTTGAAGGAGGGCTCCGGGCCAATTAATGTGTGACCGTATAGATATCGGCATATTCAGAAGGAGGAGATAGAGTGACTAGTAGCTGAAATGCTTGAGGCTGGGTTGATCAGACCTAGTGTTAGTCCTTTTGCAAGTCCGGTACTACTGGTGCGAAAGAAGGATTGCAACTGAAGGTTTTACGTGGACTATCGCGCGCTGAATCATGCCACAATTCCAAATCATTTTCCAATACCCAACATCGATGAGCTGTTAGATGAGCTTCATGGCGCGAGAATTTTCTCCAAACTCGACCTCAAGTCGGGCTACCACCAGATTCGCGTCAAGCTAGAGGATGTGCATAAAACAACCTTCCGTACTCACAAAGGGCATTACGAATTCATGGTGATGTCGTTCGGTTTGACGAACGCACCGGCTACTTTTCAAGCTCTTATGAATAGTATTTTTAAAATTATGTTAAGGCGATATGTTTTGGTGTTTTTGATGACATTCTTATCTACAGCTCATCTTGGCAGGACCATGAAAGGAAACTTCACAAAGTGTTGCAAGTGTTGCGTGAACACAAGCTGTTTGTTAATACGAAGAAGTGTTGTTTCTTTCAGCCAGAGATTGAATACCTTGGCCATATTATCTCGGAGCATGGAGTTTCGATAGAACAAAGTAAGGTGAAAGTAATGGATGACTAGCCTATGCCGAAGAATATCAAAGAATTGCGGGGGTTTCTGGGGTTGACCGGTTATTACAGGAGGTTTGCGAGGCACTATAGGAAGTTGGCAGCACCTCTCACACAGTTGCTCAAAAAAGATTCTTTTGAATGGAGTGCGGCAGCAATGGATG
>JAOTAY010000005.1:42074755-42091168 GCA_025629805.1 Erythroxylum baracoense
ATGCCATTATCATAGGATATGTACTTGAATATGCTTGAATGTTTGGGTATGTACCCTATGGTAGTGGGATGTTGCACTTAGGTTGGGTCTTGGTTGTATTGATGATTGATAATAATGTTTGATGATGATATTTTAGCACTCTTGAGCTCAATAATAATATGTTTCTGAATTTTATATTTCGTATTCATTATGTTTATGTATACATGATTGTTTGAATAAGAAATTTGTATGTACTTTTATAACAAGTATGTGGACTGGATGTTGTTTATATAAAACTTATGAACCTATACATAATAAGCTCTTAATGTAGTGATATATGGAAGGGAGTATACGACTGTGTATGATCGCCATAACCCACATTATGTGATTTGTTGTGTTGAGGTGCTTATGATGTTAACGATTTATAAGATTTAATTCTTGATAGCCTTATGTTATACTATTAAATGTAATGACGAAACATCCGCCCAAGTGGGAGAATGTAAGAAATATGTCCTAATGTTGTGGCCCAGTTTTTCTATAAGCCCATATTAAACTTGGTTTAGGATTTTTTTAGTTTAATAGTATATTAAATCTTAACTATTAATTTAGTACTTGAAGGACATACAAGATTTAATATCAATAAAGAAGTGTATATAAACTAGTCCTCTCTCTACCCTAATCATGTATAAACAAAACACAAATACAGAAAGAGTAGGTATTTTGTTTATTGAGTTATCCATCAAGCTATTATACAGAAAGAGGGTCAAGAGAAAGAGACTAGTTCATAATCAGTAAGGGTGTGCTTGTTTAGTGGGTATAAAAAAAGAAAAATAGGTGTGGAATAAAAGATTGAGTTTGATAAGAGAGTATGATTATAGAGTTATTATTTTGATTACCCATTTTTGGGTAATATCTCATTCCTCTCATAATCTAGAGGAATGAGTATCATTATTTTGTAAAGTGCCCCATTACAAATAACTTAGTAGGTTTTTTTTTTAAAATATTTTTAATACTAGTTAATTAAATACAATTAATTAATTAAAATATAATTTGTTACAATATAATTAATTAAAATATTAAAATTAATTAATTAATTAATTAATTACATTATAATTAATTTAAATATAATTAATTAATTTAAATATAATTAATCAAAATACAATTCATTCATTAATTAAAATATTTTAATTAATTAATTAATTACAATATAATTAATTAAAATATTATTAATTACTAATTAAAATATAATTAATTACAATATAATTAATTAAAATATTAATTACAATATATTAATCAATTAAAATATTGTAATTAATTTTAATTAATTATATTGTAACTAATTAATTAATTAAAATATAATTAGTTAATTAGTTAAAATATAATAAGTTTTTATTTCTCAATATGTTTTACAAACAAACCATTATCAATGATAATGGTAATCATTCCTTCCTCTTAACCAACCATTATAATTATAATGATAATATCTATTTTCATTCTTCACTATATTCATTCTCATTCCTATTACCATTCTCCTGTACGAATCAACCGCCCCCTAAAAGTTTTCTTCTCTACATCATGATGAATTCTACTCAAAGTAAGTGATCTATTTATTTCATTTATGTGATTATTATTATATTCAAGATCTGAATGGGTACGAATGATATGTGTATGATTTATGTCTTTGATGTTTATTTATTAAGAATCGGAAAAACTTACAGCAAAACCCAGAGATGGAGGAAGAATCTCCTTAGAATTGGTCTGCAAATAACTGTACAGGGCAATGGAGAAGACGTGAACAAGATCAGGATAACTGGTAAAAAGACGAACAAGAACAAAATACTAGTAGTAGCATAGGCCAAATCTTACTCAGTTATCATTAACTAGTTCAAACTTGACAAAAGGGCTAGATTCCGGAGGAATGAGGTTGCGAACTAAAGCTTTAGGGTAGATTTTGAACAAGATTGCAAGTCTCCGAAAAGTGTCACCCTTCGAAATTTGCATCGTGGCATGTGTTAGTCAATGACTAGAGATGCATGGCAGATCACTCTTTGCAGTACCCTCACATGGTACTTACCTAGGATTCACGTTTCGAATCATGGGGAGGGTCCTCTCTCCTATTTATAGGGTTGATGATCAAGTCTCCAAGGGCACATAAGAGTTGACGGAAAGGAGCATGCTGGATGTTGCGCAAGAGTGAGGCTGTGTAAGATCGAGACCTGGTATGGAACATTATCACATCCTAACTCTCGTGTTGACCTGTAAACCTACTTAGAGATTGGTCCTGGTACACAGCTTGTGCCGGCAGCATGCACTGAGCACCCAACTCGTGCACATCCCTTGATTTACATCCTCAAAGATGGCTAGGGACAGCTCCTTTGGAGTTTAGGATTAGGCTCATCAGTCGATAGTAAATTAGCGGTAGCTAAGGAATTAGCGGGTGAGGATACCTGGATTAAAAAAAAAGTATGAGACACGATATGTCATTCGTTTCAACCGACTTGTTCATCGATGTTGAATATTTGTAAGACCTTTCTTACCTTTGCATAGTAAGTGGCAAATTCGGCCAAATACGGTTCTTGGCCTTTGGTTCGATATATTTAGATTTAATTTAATTTTAAATTATTACTAAATGATTAAAACTCTTTTAATTTAATTTTTAATGTTATAAATTTCAACTCTCAAATAATTATTTAAATAAAATTCTTTCAAAGACATAAAATTTAACAATTATTTTATGACAAATCACTTTCCTTCATAAGAAAATTATAAGCCATTAATTTGAGAATTTAACTCATTAATTCATTTTAATAATTTTATCTTATTTAATAATTTAAAAGTAAATAATAAGATTCTTAAATTAATTAATCAGAGATTTAAACTTTTTTGGAATTCAAAATTCAAGAAATTCTATTATTTAAAAATTTAAGAATTCATTAAAATTTAATTGTAAGACAAAAAAATTAAGATTAAAAAAGTTTAACTAGTATCAGACCTTTATAAAATTTGCTAAAATTAAATAAAATTAAAGAATTTGAAATATGATTGAAAGAGATTGTAAGTTTAATTGCAAAGAAAGATTTTTAAATAAAAAATTATTGATTTATTTTAGTTTATAAGAACTTATTAATTTACAAAAATAAACTAATTAATTAATAGTTAATCAATTTTTAATGATAAAAGTTATTAAAATAAATCAAATTAAAAATTAAAAATATTATATCTTTTATAATTGGATCGATAAAGTTGGTTAAGTTTTTTAATTTAGTAAAAATAGTAAGGTCCGAACCGACTCTGGGCCTCCGAAGCAGTAGTTTGACCCGGCAATTAGAGCAAAAATATCTCACTCAATAACATGTTAAATACGCAAGCAAATACCAAATATATCCAAGTCGAAAGAATCAAATCGGAAAATCGCAGCTCTCTCTGTCTCTTTCTCTTTCTCTTCGATTCCAAACCCTAACGAAACAATGGCCGCCACAGACACTCACAATCTCACCACTTCCGTCGCAGATAACGCTACCAAAACCACCCTGGAAACGTCCCTTGTTGCATCCGCGATGCCAGATCGAGTCAAGGATTCTACAGGAAACAAATCATCAACCGTCGATTCAGGTAAGGATGATTCCCAGATGCACGGTGAGGATCCGAAGATTGGAAAGGCAACCGCCGCTCTGGTTTCCGACACCGAGAAGAAAATCCGCCGTGCGGAGCGGTTCGGGATTACAGTTCAGTTGTCTGAGCAAGAGAAGCGCAGTTCTCGAGCCGAAAGGTACTTTTTTTATTTAAATAAGCGTATTTGTATGAGTTTTGGGAGATTAGATGGAATCACTGTGGTTCTTGAACGATGAAATATATGTGTTGTATGTTTTGCTTTTGGTAAATTTTCACGGAAATTCGGTTTACCTTTACGTTTTTGTTGATTACTTGATTTTTTACGTCTGATGGTTGGCGGTGTGTGGCGTTATTTTCAGTAATTTCTTACAAATGTTGCCGTGTTTGAGTGGTACTCAGGTTTGGCACTGGTTCCTCATTACCTGCGTCAGAAGGGTCGAAGAACTCAGAGGAACTGAAGAGGAAGGCTAGAGCAGAGAGGTATCATGTTTATGGTCTTATCGAGTGACCAAATCTTATAGCAGTTGTGAGTGCTACTAATATTCAGTACTGTATTTCTAGGTTTGGGCTTCCTGTGCAGTCTGTGCCAACCGATGAGGACGCAAAGAAGAAAGCGAGAGTTGAAAGGTTTGCTCCAGATACTAAAAGTGAAGGACTGGAAGAAGACAAAAGGAAAGCAAGGGCTCTGAGGTCCATACATCCACCCTTTTTTTTTCTGGTTCTTCTTTTGGATTATTTGTTAAACTTTTAATAGTTAACTCTTATTCATGCTTGAAATTCACTAACATGGTTGTATTCTCCCAGGTTTTCAAAACCTTCAGAAACTTCTTTATCATTGAATGGCAAGGGGACCGTTGAGCCAGTAAGGCACTCTTTCTTTTTATTGTTTGTTGTTGAACTGCAGTTAATTCTAGATATGATTGCTGATTTTTTTATTCTTCTTAATCAGAAGGTAGCAATTGTGGGCAAGGCTGGTGGAGGGTCTTAAAACTTTTTTCTCCTTAATTATTAGGTATTCCTCACTGAGCATTCAGTAAACAACCATCATACCAGTAATATTTAAAACATCTTTGTATGTGTATTCCATTAATTAGACACATGCATTTTTAAAGATACGTTTTTATTGTGCCTTACATAATATTTTGGTGTTACTCTGGCAGGCTTAGTCTTCTAACGTTTCTCAATGCCCTCTGTCCCAGCAACTATCTTTCATCAACACAGTAATCCGGATCCATACTCTTAGTATAACCACTTGAACGACATGTTGTGAAGCAGTAAATATGTGTTCTGACATTTCAGATGCAGTATTTTATTAAATTTACCTGGTGAGGCCTAGGGTAATCAACAGCTACCTTAAGAGTGCTACTAATTTTGAAATCTTTGATGGTATCAGAGATTCTGAATGTCCAATCTTGCTAAATGATGGATTCAATCTTGTTTAGAATCTTTTTAGTCTTTTTATTTGCAGTAAGTTCCTTGTCGTCCCCAGTTTTCCCCCTTATTTTATGTTTCTTGCTTCATGATCTATCTGTTGAACAGCAGCATTAAGCATATGTTGTAACTTTGTTTGAGTCAGGAGTTTGAGGTTCTTAAATTCGTGATTTTAGTTGATTGAAATGAGAATGACTGTGTTACGAAGTTACAGGTGAGCCTTTTGAGTATATTTTGGAACTTGCATGACTAAAATGTTTTTTGCAATCTTTGTATTTTGCTCCTTTGTTGGCCAAATTTTTATCACAAGACATATTATCAATGTTATGCTTTCATGTTTACACCTGTGGCAAACTTGTGTAAGGATACCTGCTACTTTAGGGTCAAATATTTGAAGGCTGCTTTTTGGTAAACTTGAGACAGGTTTTTTGTTATGTGTTGATTTTTCACTTTTAAAACATGATTTTTCACTTCCTTATTTTATCCCGCACCTGGAATATGTTAAAACTTGTTTTAGGAGGAATTAGGACCATATTGAACTAAATCTATTAGTTTTTCTATCTTGTGTTAGTAGCAGACTTTCTACTTCTCAGAGTGAGTGATAGAGATGCATATTTCTTATTGCTGCTGTTCAACATCTGGTCATGACATGCACATCCAAAACCGAGATAGACATGATTTTCAGTAAACGACATGTAGGTTTGTTATGAACTTGTGGTCCTTTTTATCGTTCGTTATGTAATCATGGAAGTTTGGCTCCCGAGAGGAGATATTTTCTATGTTTTTACTTCGAGAACTCTGATATCACTGCCATCATTTTGGAATCGGGGAACACTTTAAGCTGTTGTTGGTTACCATTCGGCCTCACCGGTAAATTGTCCTTCTCCTAGGTAGGTTTGTGCTAATGGAGGACAACTTTGATGGACGCGTAGTTTTACTTTGGAAATTGTTATTTGAAGTCCTTGTGTTGTAAAACAGTGCGTCTGGAATTCTTTTTTGTCGAAGTAATATAGCAAGGGCTTGTAATACTTAGTCACTTAGTCCTATTTTGTAAATTTGCTATCATTGATATGATGAAAACTTCTTGATCTCGTTCTGATATAATTATCTTCCATGATTTTAAACGAAATTTAACCATTCTAGTATACTAGTTTATATTATATGATCTGCAACAAATTCTGACATGAATGTGTGGCGGTGGGATTCATATCGTGGACCTATTGGGAGGTTTATAACCAATATGATGTTATTCAATACTATAGTTCTATCTAAAGAATTGTCTTGACTCGTGAAGAGACAAAATGCCTAATAACGTGTCAAAGCATGTTGTTTGTTACCTTCCATACGAATGGCATAAATGTGGAAGTAGTTTTTTGGCTGATGAGTTCACGCTGATTAGTGTTCTTTTCTCTCATCTTTTGGTAAAGCTTTTCATTTGGCTATGTCATTTTGTTCTTTCCAATAATAAGGCAAGTTTTGCCTCTTGCTAATGAGTGGCTTTATATAGCCGTTAGAACGTCATTTGGAGTTTCAATATTTCAATAGAAATTTTGTTTAGGTGAGGAGTCTGAACTCTGAAGATGATTATAACTATATTTTGCAGACTCTTTTGCCCAACTATGATATAGAAATAGGTGTAAAAATACAAGAATATGGCAACTATTAGTCAGGTATTTTGGAGACTCCTCCTTTTACTGAAACAGAGCAATTACTGATGGGTCCTCCATTGATTAAATGCGGATCAAGGTACAAAACGACAACTGTTGTATCATCATGAAAGTGCCTCCTTGCTCCTCTTCCTATCTTCTTCAAATCGGTGTACCTTATTTCCCTTTTCTTTGCTGCTTCTTTAAGTGCAGCTTTAACAAGTCTCTTGGCAATTCCCTGTTTTCCCAAAAATCATGTTAAAGCAAATTCAAGTTAAGTACATGTGGAACAGTCATTTCAATTCCTTGAATCTAATGGGAAGCATATTCCATTTAATTTCAGTGATCTTACATGACTAGGATAATCTTGAACTATGGAAACAGCCTCCTCATTGCTGAGATTCTCCCATAATCCATCAGAAGCGAAGATTATGAATTTGTCCTCTTGCCTGAGCTTGTGCACTAATATCGCTGGCTCTGGACTAAGGATAGACTTGTGGAATGTTTCAGGCAATCTATAATTAGGGTGTATAGGCTCTCTGTTAAACTCTGCCTTCTTAAGATAAGCATCACCAAGAGATCTCGAAACCTGAGAGGTAGGAAACATGTAAACAAATTCGAACTCATTGTTTCTTGTAATAGGTGAGGGACAAATTGCATAGAAATTACCTGTATAAGGCCCTTCACACGCCAAACTTTGTGTTTCAACATGACAATCTCAGGATCATCAGGATGCAAGGACCTGAGTTCATCTCTGACACAGTCTATTTTGGCATTATGTTCTATTGATAACTGTACTGCAGTAACTTGCTCGGTCCCTGTCTCCAATGTCCCTAAGACAGCTCTGGAATCTCCAGCATTTGCAATGTATAACAATCCGTTGCTTAAAACTCCTGCTAAGCAGCATGAGCCCACTGTTGCCATGTGAGGTTTAGCATGCCACTGCTTCCTCACAAGTGAGATGAAACTGTCTTCTGTAGCTGCAAAAGCTTTCTTAATAACGTTTTGTGATAATCCCTGGTGCTCCTGCAAGATTCCTGTGTCAAAAATACCCATCAAGCAAATTAAAGCATACTTGAAGCCATTGTTTTGATTCAAGCTGTTGTAGAAAATTAAGAAAAGATCAGCAGAAGAACTTACTCTTGAGATTGGGAAACAGATTTTGGGTGATAAATATTGAAGCCTCAGCTCCTGCATGCCCGTCATAGACCCCAACGAAAGTCCCCTGAGGACCAGAATCAATTGAACTCAACGAACCTGACTCCAGTTGGCTTCGATCCTCTACCAGATAATTGGCTTCAGCTACGGCCATTGAGAACTGTCCATAAGCATGGTTTCCCAAATCCTTGGACCACAAAAACCCGTCAAACCTTCCACTGGTACTATCATCCACAGCACAAGGTCTCCAACAAGATTTAACCATTTTCAGGAGTTGACTTTCGAATTTTGGCACACCATCAACAACTATTTAATCATCTAAATGACCCAAAAAGCAATATCTTGATCATAAAACCGTGTTTCTAAAAGTCCACTCTCGTGTTGTAATCCTGAAACACCAGTCCCTGAAACTTTATACACACTCAACGGACCAGACACCATTAACAAGACAACAGCCAGATAAAGACCAAAAGGGTATGCGCTAATTTAACTTGCGAGTGCGAATTGAGACAAGAGGGCAATAGTTTTAATGTGAGTTCAGAGAATATTGAGGCGTGCTGATGCCATGTACCTTGAATCTGCGTTCGGCACTTTCATGTGTGCCTTTTTTTCAATGAACAGACTTACCTGTAAAAGGAACACATGTATTTGGTTCTGACAGAGTTCTGTCTGATATCAGAAAGATCAAAGAGAAGCAAACAATGGACAAGGGGGGAAAAAAAAAAAGGTCTGTAGTTTGTAGTTTTTTGACAGAAGATCTTCACAGGTTTTTTGTCAGATGAGATCCAGGTATAGGAAATATGGAGACTTTAAACCACAGTGAGCCTGACATTGATGTTCTCTTACTTTTCTCTCTCTCTCATATTCCATCTTTTGTTGTTTAGTGTTCATGTCCTCCTTAGGCTCAGTGGGGCTTGTATCTAAAGGTTTTCCGTTCCATTTCCATGGCTGATCTCAATCTCACAACTTGTGTTTTTCATTTTCCGAATTTTATTTTACTATTCCTTCTGATTTTATATTTTATATTTTGAAATTTCTGAAAATTGAATTTAAAATTTTATTTTATATAATTTCTGGTTCTATTTTTTAATTTATTCCAATTTTTATAATTTATAAAAATATAAAAATTAATTGTTATCATTTTTATAATAATCTCATTTCATTATTAAGTAAGTAAATACCTGGGATTAGTTACTGTAGCAATTTAAATATATTTGATACTATTCTTTATAATTTAATAATTTATATATAAATAATGAAGATTTATTTAATATTTTAATTTAACTTATAATACTAGTTAATTGAACTTTTAATGAAAGTTTAAGGGCTACATCAAACTTTTTTTTCCCTTAAATCTAAAAATTGAACCTAAAAAAATAATATTAGACAAAGTAACGTTAACATTAACAATACTACAACAACAATAATTAAGTAAAAATTTTGCTATATCGTGATATATAGTTTAGTAAACATCCCGAATCTCGATTGATTTTAAAAGAATATATAAGCAATGACAAAGGGGATCAGATTCTCTTCTAGTAAACTAATTTTTACCATATTCTATTAAATCTCATCCACATATTTATATAAAATCTATACAAATATGCGGAACAGATTAAGTGCTACAACCCATGGCAAAGATGGGTCTTTTAGCCACTTTCTTCATTTAATTAATATATATATATAGCAAGACGAAGGAGTCCGTACTGTTAGCAAGAATTTGAAATGACTAATATACATAACCATACATTGCACAACTGAAACAGCTAATTCATGTATGTTCACCAACTTGTCTGCAACTTCAATCGATCAGTTTGGCTCATACATGTCTGATTCAAGAACCAACCCACGAAACCAAACTGAAACCTGTCAGAAGATATGCAAACTCTCTCCAAGTTGGCTCTTATATGTGTCATCACTCATCAGATACATATATTACGTATTATCAGAATAAAATGGCACATGCTCTCTAAAATAATGGATGATAATGTCCAGAAAGTTGAAGAATCGAGTCAGATATTGAAGAATAGTGCAAGTCCAGGCTTTGAAGAGTGTTGTACATCTCCAGTTTTATCTAGTCTCGGTTGTGAATAGTTTCACAGCACTAGCTACCTGCTGGTTTATCGTTGTCTAATAAAACTAATCAAGCTGGGGAGTTGCTTTCAGGACCTGATCCTTCACCTTTTTTTGGGCCAGTGTGAAATATCTTACGTACACTTTTGGTTGGTAGAGCTAAGGGCATAGAGCCTTTACCTTGTTCCTTCTGCTCCAACAATAAAACAGGACCACCTTGCAATAAAATAACACCTGGAGCAATTTCCATGTCCTTTTCGTGGAATTCCCTGTCAGTTGTCTCAGCAATCAGGACAAGCTTTCAGGTTTAGTCAAAACTAAAAAGTGGTTGATACCTAATTTTGGTAGCTTAATATCTTAGCCGATTTATAAAATCAATTAAGTTAATCTCATATAATAGTTTAAGTTATTGTAATGAAACGGTCGCTTAATATAGTATCTGAACATGTGCAAGTTTTAAAGCCCAAAAAACTTTTACTTTAGAGAATATGTTAACGAATATATAAAACTAATTAAATTGACCTCACACAATAACTTAAACTACTGTAATAAAATAGTTGCTTAACGTAATAGCTTCCAAGTTGATGTTCTCACTTCATTTTTGGGTTCATCACAAGCATATCAACCAAGCTTCCGATAATGGGTCAATGAACTTGCATGAAACTATCAACTTTTTGTTATCTGTTCAGCCTGTTAAGAATTTTTCTACCTGAACTATATTTAATTTATTTCTTCTACAATTAGGTCAAGCACAAACTTGTAAATTCTTAATTATATTTGAATTTTTTATGAACTTAAGTGTTATGATTATTGTGTAAAATTTAGGCCCTTTGGTGATATGACTTCAATTAGATTATTAAAAATGGCTTCTCCATTTGATAAAAATAAGGTTGTATATTATTAAATCTCTTCAGATCTTATATTTTTGTAAGACTCTTACTAAATGTTATTGTTGTTATATATCTATTGATATTGCATATGAATCTATCAGAAACAATTTCTCTATTAAAAAAGAGTAAGGTTGTGTACTATTGAACCTCTTCAGATTTCACATTTTAATGGGACTCTCACTTAGTGTTATTATTATTGCTACATATAATAAAACTCTGTATATAAGTGATTTATTAAAACTTATATTTACGTAACTTAAGTTAGTAGGAGAAATAAAAAAAAGTATAAACTACTTTCCCTAATTAATAAGTACTAAAAAAATAACTATGAAATTTAAAATCAATAATCATATTTTGTAAATATTATTTTATTATTCACATAAAGTACATAAGATCTTATTGAAGATATATAATTTTTATGACTAATTATATGGCAGTAGTCATCAATGTTCATTTAAAATTTCTACTTTATAAAATAATTTTTTATTATTTATCGTATATGATATCAATCGATGATTAAAATATTTAACTGGTTTGGTCAGTTCAATTGTAAAAATATTGAACTTTTCAACTTTTCGGTTCAATTTTTTGCTTTTCGATTTGATTTACTTTAATAATACTTATTCTTAAAAATTGACCAGTTTATTAATTAAAGATTTAATTTTTGTAAGGTAATAAATTCTTACAAATCAAAATAAATCAATTAATTTTTATTTAAGAACTTTTTAATTAAACTTTAAATTCTTTGATAAATAAGAATAATATCTTTTAATTATATTTTAAATTCTTTAATTTTATCCAATAGTTAACTAATTTTATAATAATCTAGTACCAGTTGATACTTTTAAATATTAATCCTTTTATTGTATTAATTTAACTTCTGATATAATTTTTAAAACATTATCGAAAACCCACATTAACAAATAAATCTCACGCAACTTTTTCATAATATTTACATAATTTTCCAACTTTGGTTTCAGGGCGGATCAGAACGGAGGACTACTGTCTGATTGTTGGGAGCATATAATAGTACAATACGTCTCTTTTTGTGGCGTATACTGTATACAGCCCGAAGAACTGTACAGAATTCAGAATCTGCAGGCAATACCAGAGCATGTGATTAACAGGAATCATCCCAAACTCCAAAGCTCAGACCAAGATGCTTATTAATGTCGGAGAAACTGACCTACTTGTGTAGTTTCCAACAAGCTGTTTGGTTTGGGATACGTCACCCTCAAGTGCTTGTGACTGATTAAGTATTTGATTATAGTTAAGTATAATCATGATGTGTTAATCCTGGAATCTTACAGAGTGGATTAACCTACGGTCCATTAATAGGAGTCAGCTGTCAATTGTTCCATTTTGTTGTCGAGCTTTGAAAATTATGTCTTCATTTATGATAATTACATTATTTTCACTTCTATTTTTTGTTATATGTTTAGTTTTTATTTTATTTTTTAATTTATATTTTTCTTTTAAGTAAAAAAATCTATTTAATTGTTAATACTAATATAGTTATATTTTTATTACTGTTATAATGATAATTATATATTAAATAAAACTTGAAAGTAAATTATTTTTAATTAATTGAATTTATATTAATCTCTTATAAAAATTTATCAATAAAAATATTTTATTTTATTAAAATAAATAATTTTAAAATTAAAATTTATTTATAAACTAATATTATGTTTAATATATTTTAATTATCAAATGGAATTTTTATTTGAAAATTATGTTTTTTGAAGATATTTTAAATTTAACTATATTCAATAGTAATTATTAAATTTATTTTATTTTGTTTAATTAAAAATTAAATTAAATAAATTTATTTATAATTTTTATTAATTAAATGTAATATTTAATTAAATTATCCATAATTATTATTAATAATTGATATATTAAATAGTTTATATTTAGTTGAAAGTAAATCGAATTATAAAAAATAGAAACAGAAAACAAAAATTACTTTTGTTGTTTTCATAAATTTTAAAAACTTGAATAATCGAAAACAAAAAATAGAAAAAAACTCAACAAACAAGTTTTTCATTTTGTAAATTTGAAAACAAAAACAAAAAATAAATGAAAACAAAGAGGCCTTGGGGTGCATAGACTGAATTTTTTGTAATACGAATTATATATTTTGAATGAATTATTTATTTATTTTACATATTTAAATAAAATAATGAATAAGAAAATATTTCAATAAATTATTTATTTAATTTACAAATTTAATTTAAATAAAAAGTTCGACCCAATTTATACTATGGATGACAATCTAACCTAACTCAAAGTCAACAGGGCCTAGCCTTAGTTGACCGGCCTATGGGTATGCCCATTAGTCACGAGTTGAGCTCAACCCAAGCCTATTCAGGGCGGCAGGCCTGACCTAAGGTTCGATTTTTTAAAAAAATTAATAACTCAAGTCGACCAACCTGGCTGGATATGAGCAACCCCCGTTTAGACCTAGCCACGGGCCAACTAACTCATAGGCGGGCTCGGCCTATTTTCATCCTTACACAAAACAAATGCAATCTCTAAAATGTTGTATAGTTGACAACAATTTTTTTAGTCCAAAGTTTTAGGCCCACTAAATGTTTGCATATTCTCATGCATATATATGTAAGATTGTAATAAATGCTATTATTAATGAAATGGAAGTCTTATTTATAGAAAAGAATAAATATAAAAAATTTAAAAGTCTCATTAATGACTTTTAAATTTAAAACTCTAAACCCTTTAATATAGATATCAACTCAAAACCTTCTTTTTAATACTTAAAAGGCATAATTATAAAAATTTATTTCAAAATTTAAAAAGAAATTTCAAATTAGTTCTTATAAAAATCAAACCTGACCTTACTCGTAAGTGACATATTTTAAGTTATATATTCTTATTTCAAGGTAGAAGACAATGAATATTAGAACATTGATTTTTCCTTTCTCTTCCTCACCGACTTTGTTCTTGTAGGTGATGCTTTGCCATGATAGCTTTAATTGTGACATGTGAATGCCACTCACAAGCTTCAACATCCAAAATTGAACCAGACAATCATAAAGAAGAGAAGGCAGAGATAAAGCACAAAAAGTTGGGTCCCAAGTAAAAGAATTTACTTGGACATCAGATCTCACACTTCACATGCTCTTTTTGACGTTCACTGTCACACCAATCTTATTACCCTTTGAACTTTGGACTTAGCTGCTTGATGACCACTCAAAATTTGTTCCCAAAACTGTACCTTTATCACTGTGCTTGGTGTTAACGAAGAACATGGAACCGTCCTAATATAGCTTTCTGGTTTAGCTTTAACTGACAATAAGTTTCAAGCTGGCCCAGCTCTGATCATGTGTCCTCTCTGCATTGAGCTTTCTATCTTTTCTCTGGCACGCCTTAGAGCATCAAGAGCTTCAATTACAGTTTTATTAATGATCTTCAATTCACTGCTAGTGGTGGGTTCTGTCAACGGCGTGCTCACAGGAACTAATGCCCATGAATTATCCACATGCTCCTCATTTTCGCTCTCAGTTCTCGGACTAGTGGTCTCCAATAAAGCTTTGAACTTTAAAGGACTGAAATATGGCATTTAGCTATAATTAGCTTAAACAAGAACTAGTGATGAAATGTGAAGTTGGTTTAAGCATAAATGATTCATGCAAAATAATTTTGACATGAATCGAGAGCTTTTCGATCTCCAGTGTTTTAGACTGGTTATGAATGTAAAGTTGGTGATAACATAAATGGTTGACTGGAAAGCATTTTGAAAGTGAATTAACTACCTCTTATCACCAGCATCTAAATCTTGAGACCTTGAAGTGGATTCGCAGCTAGAGTACAGAGACGAATCTTTGAGGGTAGTACCGAAACTTATATCTGAGCGATCCCCAGAGATTGAAATTTCTTCAACAGGAACACTGCAATGGCTTTGATTTGATGAGATACTGATTTCTGAGATGTCGTCCTTGGAATTTCGTGAGGCTTCTGGGATTTTGGTTTGGGCCCTGGATTCAGAGTCTTGAGGATCTTTGGAATCTGAAGAACTTGAAGAGGATGTGCAAGAAGATCCGCAGTTCTCTGATGAACTTGACCGATCTGATCCTTGTAATGCAGGTGAAATTTTCAAGGACTCGAGCTTCTTGTTCAGGCATTTAAGCTTCTTTCCAGCCTTTTTCATCAGTTTGGTCTCTTCTCTGAGTTTGTTCTCTAGCTCGACTAACTGTGCCCATCAAAAAGACAAAGATGGGAATGGAATTAGAAAACTTCGAATTTGTAAACTCAGAATATCCATTAACAACCAAAACATGATACTATCATACCTTATTGCCCATCAGCTCAGCATTTTCTTTGGCAACCCTTGAAGCTTGTCTCTCTGCAAGTAACCTCGCTCTTAAGCACTCTACAGTGTTAAAACCATCCTCTCCTTCCAATTTCTTACACTCACTGAGATACAAGCACACAACCCACATCATCTACAGAGGAAAAATGAACAGAAATGAGAAATTGAAAGACAAAGATCAACAAGAACTCACCTCAAACTTTTGTCTTCCTGGGCAGTAGCTGCCATTGACGAGCTTAAGTCCTAGCACAAAGAGAGAACTCCAAGACGAGCAGAATACCCACTTCTAACCAACCACTGGTTCAGATTATGAAAATCTATCGACCAAAATCTAACAAGTAGGCCTATTTCCTTTTCCAGTAGAAGGAAAGGAAAGTAAAAGGAAGAATCTTTGCTATGTGTTGCTGCAGAAACTTAAATGCTAATTTCTCAAAAGCTCAAGTGCCACTGCTCGGTACTTATATCCGCCTCTATATATTTCTCGGTGGCAGCTTTCACCATTAACTTGGTGGCCCTTGTCTCTCATGCAAAGCTTAAAGCTTTTTAAGACAATAATGACAGTCCAGCTCCATCAATTCAAGAATTTATAGTTCACGTTTAAGAGGTAAAAGGGTATAAATCAACTACCTTAAAAGTGCTAAACTACCATAGTTGAGCTCCAAGGCACATAATACAAAGATGTGGAAATATCCCAGTTGGACCACTTGGATGGCATTTATGTCTTACCCTTACCCCAGAGAGATACAGAGGACAAGACAAGAGTACTAAATCTTCCATGAACCTTTTTAAACTTTCAAAATTTTGAAAGACAATCACGGAAGAACGTACATACATGTTTGTTTTGTAGCTTTTCATGTGATGTCTCTGACCTGTTCTGCCTACTCTGTCCTCCTTCATGGTCCAAATACTGTCCATTTTACGGTCACATCCATGAGAGTCATATGATCTCTTTAATTATTTTAAAATTTTAATTATTTTAAAAATTAAAAATTTAAACTCAAATTTGATATAAATCTTAATTTGTCAGTTGAAATAAATCGATTTTAATTTCTTTAATTTTGTATTAAAAATGTTAGTATTATCTAATCAAATTTAATTGTATTATTAATTAAATAAATTAATTCATCCTTAATTAATTACTTTGTTAAATAATTTATTTAAAAATATAAATAACTAAATAGTGCCTATTTTTAGAATTACCTTAAGATATTACCTTAATAATTATATTGTAATTAATTAATTAATTAAAATAATTTAATTAATGAAAAATTATTTTTTAATTAGTTAAAAT
>JAOTAY010000005.1:42099427-42119517 GCA_025629805.1 Erythroxylum baracoense
TGATTGCACGTAGCGCTCCCTTATCATAGGATATGTATCGGAATGACCTACGGGCGTCCCGGTGCGTACCCTACGGTAATGGGGTGCTACATTTATGTCGACCTATCTCTAGGTTTGCATGCAACTCTTTCCAATTATGGTAGATTATTCATACTAAAAGATTTCACAATCTCAATCATATGAAATCATGCATTGAACTAATATCTCAGACATATTAATTTAATAATAAAAATGCATAATTGATTCACAATGAATCAATTATCAAATTGCATTAAATAAAGAATTAAATCACAAGATCCATCTTAACTTAAGTTTCATTCTACCTAGGCACTAAACAAATATAATCTATAAACATAGAAAGAAAAACAAACACCAAAAGTTTAGAAGAATAATTAAAAATAAAAGAATTCATGATATATATATATATATCCCCTTTTCTCTAATATAATCCCCTTGAAACTCCTATTGTCCTAGGTTCAGAAGTATATCTAAAACTCTAACTTTACCTCTAACTCGACTCTAACTTCTCCTCTAATGGCTTCTTTTTTTCGTTAGCCTTAATAATTGTCCTTTATAGTGCAACATTAGGGTTTTGCATATATACACATTCCTAAGATCTTTGTATGGGAATGGACACTGTAGTGTATGTGACTTATACGAGCGTGTCCATCTTCACAAGGGCAAAACAACATTTTTAAAATCGTATACAATTACAAGGACTTACACGATCTTTGCACAGCTGTGTATGTTACTTATACTGCGTGCTCGTCATCACACGAGCTTATCCCTCCAAAATAGCTCCAATTATTTCTTTTTTTATCCTAATTTTACCAGTATTTTTCTCCTTTTGGTCCATAAAGACAATTAAAACCTAGTAACACAGTAGCAATAAAGTAAGTATCAAAAGCAATAAAAACTCAAATAATCGAGCAAAACAAACTAAATATGGAAATAACAACATAGTCCATTAAGCGTTTATCATACTTAACACTAATAACTATCTTTACAAATAATTATTTTTTATAATAAAAGAATTTTTATTTTGAATTATAATCTCTTGGTCACCTTTTCTATTTGATAAGATAGGTGATAGTCAAGTTTTGTCTCATTAGTTATATTTTTTTTCAAATTCAATACTCTTCGACTAATTTAGTGATTGAACAATTTTATACTGAAGTATTTTCGCTATTGATTATCTAAAAGTTTTGAAATTTACTAGAGAAGTTTGGATTTTTATTTTTATATATACTCTGTGTATGCCCTTTTAATATAAGTTTTGATGTGAAAATTGATTAATTATAATAGTCTATGCAGTTCAAAGGTAGCATTAAAGTGAAACCTCCCATATAAAATGAATATGTGCCACATGGTGACATCACATAACACGGTTTTGCTAGTAAATCATGCCTTCATTACAGTTTCTTAGTCTGTACAAGCACACACTGTACATATCAATGCATTGGATCAGGATCACTTTTTCTAATGCCGAATGCCAAACATATGCTTAGCTTAGCTTAGCTTAGAAAGGCCACAGTTTTAGCTTGCATGGTTGAGCTACTCTGATCCAGCCCATCATAACTTCTCCCAGTTTTACAATCCTACATTTCCTTTTTTTGGTTGTTGTTCAACGGAAAGCACCATGGTTTGAGTTGCAGAAGAAGCAGACTGATCCAGAACGTCATCCCATATTTATGGGACTGACTGAGTTCTCCACTCCGTTCATGAAGCCACCGGTTTAACTAGAGTATCAAATCAAATATACATATAATCATTACGCAATATTTAGTTTCGAATCTAATTAGAAGACTTAAAATGATTGTGTATCATCTATGGATTAAAGGTTGGCAAATCTTGAGGTGGAGGAAGCAAGGTTTGAGAAGGGACAACACCATTTTGAACGATGAATGCTGTGGCAGGACCCCACGAAATATATGGTTCTAGGTGACGATGAATAAACCAGACTCGTGGATTGTCTGCTTCGATCCTTATAGCTGCCCAACCTCCACTTGGTACTGCTACCGGAGCTGAGAATGGATAAGGCATGCGAGGGTAGATGAAACATAATGAGCGTGCCAGAGGAGAGTGCCTCGTTGACCCTTAACACTGAACTTGTATGCGTAGGAATGGCCTCCTCTGATGGGGCATTGAGTTACGTTCTTAGTTGCCTTATTCCATGCCTGTTAGAATCCAAATTTCTGATGTATAACTACTTCCCTTTATTATTTTTAATTTACCGATTGAATTTGTGATAAGTTATGTAGTACAAACAGTAGCATGAATTTGAACCATCTTTAACATTATTCTTCTTCAAGTCTAGACGTCAACATGCCCCACAAACAACTATATAATTGAAATAAGGAAATTAGCCAGGAAACTACTCTATTATTTTTGTTGTACCAAGAGAAAAAAATTAGTTCTATATTTTTTGGTAATTATTATGTGCTGCAAGCGCTTAAATAGAATATATTTATTGATGTTGGGAATGCTTAAAACAAAACCATACTTATATATATAATTAAAGACAAGAATAGTTATCATACTCACATTTCGTATTTAACATTTTCTAAAAAATGCAGCAAAAGTTTAATTGGATACTGAAAATCTGTTAGTCCATCAGTACTATGTATTTAATGGAACTCTACGTATACCTAACAAGATAATGTTGTGCAGTCACCAATGAAGTGTAATGTTGTTGGCAATGCCATCGGTGACCTTGATTTGGACATTATCGTCTTCATGAATGGCAATTTTTGGGTCAGGATACTCTCCATTCATAGTTAAAAGTTGCTTTGTATGGCAAAAACGAGTTACTTTCTTCCATTGAATCTGCAAAATCTTCCCAGACTTGATTCATAACCTAGCCCTATTTGATTTGATTGCACCAGGTGAAAGTGAGGTCCAAAGGTTAGGCATGTAGCCTACCTTGAAACTGAAAGTTTCCAGTCGTTTCCGAAGAGCAAAAGAGTATTCCTGCAGTAAAATCAGCTGTGTCAGAAAAAGGCAATAATGCCTGCAAAAGCCCTCCGTTAAAACAAAGCTTTAGTGAAGTATAAGATTATTAAAAACTACTCACTCCTATGATTTATTAGACGAAAAGTTTTTAATGAAATAGAATGTAACGTAATAGAATAGAATAGTTTATAACACGATAAAATGTAAATATATGTAATATTAGAAAATTGTTGTTTGAAAAAGATAGAAGGATTTATAGTATAATATAGTAAAATGTTGTCTGGAAGAAGAGTTTATAATATAATATAGTGAAAAGCCGTTTATCATTTTACATTCTATCCTAAGCTCTCTAAATCAGAGGTTTTTTATTTTTACTGTTTAAGATAGAATGGGATGTAATACGAAACCCTCCTCTTCCATCTCATTTCATTCCATTTTATTATAAACTCTCCTCCCAAACAATGGAATACATTTCATTCCATTCTATTAATAAACTCTCAACTAAACATAGCCTTAGTTATCAATGAATTAATAGTGGCTACCTATTTATAGTAAATGTTAATTAGTCACATATGCGCACGCATTGGCTTCTTTGAATATAACTTATGATGTCGGAGTAGGAAATATGATTATGGATGCTAACCTGCTTGTACACGTTAAGTCAAGTGAGCTTTAAAACCATAGAGATTATAGTTAGTTTAATCTCGTAGTGAGAATAAATTAAAGATGTCTTAGACCAAATCAAGACAACAAGAAAATGTTAAACAGTTGGAACAAAATTAACCTGTAGAGGGGGTTTGATTCTTCTTCGTCCATTCCTCCTTCCGATTGCATTAGAAATGTAGTTACAATGACACCCATGCATGCATCATAAAGAGTCCAAGGCTTGAAGAATTTGACGAAAATGATTAATTGTTATCTTCCTTGGAGCGAATTTAAAATTGTAAGTATATAATGATATAAGGTTTAAATGTATAAAAGGTTGAACAAACACGCTTGATCTTTAACTGAAATCTAACAAAGGTACTCAAAATGGTTAGCTGTATTTGATCGCTTAGAAATGCATGACTCAGAACTAGGATTGAAACTAGATCACTGAATGGAACTGAACTAACTTAGGCTTAGGTCCTTCAACTTTATTTAGCCGCTACATCATGAGAGAGAAACTTTAGCTTCTCTCTAACTTCCTTTCCACAAATCAACCCTAACCCTAGAATCTACACTCTTCCATCCTCCATCCAAATACCTTAGCCCTCTATTTCCTTTCCTGATTTCTTCTTTCCTTAATGACCTACAAAACAAAACATCAACATATTAAATTGGTTTCCAAAGCTTAAAATGGAGACTGCATTTCCACCATTATATCCTACCTTTAAAACAGCCACTTCCCTGAAATCCCTTCCTAAACCCTCCTCCCCTCCTCAACCTTCTACAACCCATCCCTCTCTACAACTATCCCTTCCTCTACCTCTGTTATTTCTCCCAAATATTCTGTCCCTACCGTCGGTGACATTGCTAAAGGACCTAGGAAGACATGGAAACAAGTTGTGGGAGATAACTCTGATTCATCCTTGGTTTTCAGTCTACCTGTGGAGATAAAAGGAAAGCTAATAGTGGCTCCTAGTTTAGACGTTCTGCAAGAAGGAGCTAGGACATGGGAGCTACCCTTATTGACTTTTTTATGGACAAAAGGCTTGTTTTTCCAATTATATAAGCATGGACTCAGAGAAACTAGAAAGGGAGAGGTCTAATGGAGGTAATGCTAACTGAAGAAGATAACTTGATATTTTCCTTCTCTTCAAAATTAGAAGCTCAAAAGGTAATTGAAAAAGGCCTTTGGCATATCTGTCAACTCCCTTTATTTCTTCAAAATTGGCAACCAGGCATGGAATTAGAAAAAATCAAAATGAAGAACATTCCTCTATGGGTTAATATTCACAACATTCCTCTAGAATATTAGACTACCAAGGGTTTAAGTATGCTAACTAGTTACTTAGGGAAACCAATATGTATGAATAAAAACATTGCGTTGAGGAAAAGGTAAGATTTGCTCGATTATATATGAGTATGGATATTTTTAAGGAAATGAAAGATAACATCCCTATCCTAAGGTTTGCAAATGAACACTCTCTTAGAGAGGATAAAGTTATGGAAACTGTCTCTTAAAGCTCAAGGCAAAGAATGGAAACGTCCGGGAAAAGTCTTCACTAGAGGTGACTATTGAGAGGTGATGGGAACGAAAAAGTATATTTCAGAGGACAATAAAGAATGTAAGGAGGCAGAACAAGTATTTGAAAATCATGAATTGGTTCACGATGACAAAGATTCTCCTATAAATGGGGGAGAGCATTCATAAGAAAAACAGCCCAAATTCATACCAGCAAGAAGGAACTCTTCAGAATCCATCGAGTGACCTAAATAAGTCACTAATGAATAAGAGAGAGAATGTACTGGAAACTAGTGGAATTAATCCAAATAGAGGAGCTCTAGATCCCATACAAAATGAACAAATCCTACAGAAGGGTTATCTGCATAATGGAGCTTCTCAAGAGGAGCAATTTGATCAGGTTATCTCTTAAAAAGGTGACAGGAGTAGTAGGAAAGGCTCCAGAGGGAAAAGTAATCTCTTATGACTCTAATTGTATGGAATGTCCGTGGAATAAATAACCCTTCCTAGCTCAATGCGATAAGGGATTTTGTTCTAAAAGAAAAGCCTCTGGTTTTTTTCTCTTTTGGAAACTAAAATTAGAGAAGTTAATCTGAATAAACTATATTGTTTGGGTATCAAATGGCAGTTTCTCATAAACAACCAAAGTCATGCCTATGCAAGGATTATTATTGCTTATGATGGTGAATTATTGGAGGTGAAGGCTCTGGAATCCAATCAGCAGTTTATTCACACTAAGCTCTACTTCAAAATGGAAAATTCTTGTACTTTAGCTACATTTGTGTATGGTTTTAACACTATGTTTCAAAGAACTAAACTCTAGAATTCTCTACAAAGAATTGAGGCTTTGGTTGATGCTCCATGGTTAGTTAGTGGAGACTTTAACACCAATCTATTCAGGTCGGAAGCAGAAGGAAATTGTAACTTACTCAATTATTCTTCTGATATCTTTAATTGTATGTAAGAGGTGGAACTTATAGATTTAAAATTTGAAGGCCATAAGTTCACTTGGTCAAACAAACAAAGCTCTATTTTTACATTAGGAAAAAGTTGGATAGCGCAATGGTTAATGTGGAATGGCTCAATACTTTCTCAGGAAGCTTAGCAAAATTTCTAGACCCTGGAATTTTTGATCATACTCCTATCCATATCCTTTCAGGTTTAACAATTTTCTGGTAAATATGGAGGGGTTTTAAGAAGTAATAATGAAGGGTTTAGAGTGCGAGTTATATGGGACTAAATGTAACATCCTACTACTATAGAGTATATACTCAAACATCTAAAGGACTTTTAAGTACATATCCTATGACAATGGCATGTTAGAGAAATCTCATACACTTATATGGAATCAAATAAAATAACACAATGCTTAAAAACTTGACTCTTTATTTCATTCATGAACAAAACATTCATTGTAAAAGTACTTCCTTTAAACAAATATGTACATTGTCAAAATGTGTGAAAGTTTACTACCCTTTATACATAAGTTCTAGATGACATAAGTAAATTACATAAAAACAACTACAACTCCTTATATACCAGTTGATAGACTTTTAAGCCATATCTTAATCCAAAATGTTCTTCAAGAGAATCTTAGAAATCTAGGTCTCCTTTCTCGTACCTGAAAAGTCATGTTGTAATTTTTTATGAATTTTGTAAACTCAGTGAGTGAACCATCATTGATGATCCCACTCAAAACAAGTACACAAATATTACACATCCAACCAATTTCACAACATTTTTCATCTCAATAAGGCATAATGTATGACACACATTTCATATACATTCTTTAAGAACATGTATAACCCAATCAATCACATTATTAACAATGGCATATCACTTTATAATCACAATATCATAATTGCATTCATAATCATATAAGTCATAATCATAATTATACAAATGCAGATGCAGATGCAGATGCAGATGCATATGAGACTCCAGGTTTGTTATTATTTATTGTGACCAAGAGCCTTTCAGATACAGATATAGATACTGGCCTTTTGGGCTCAGTCAGATACAGAAATCACGAAGCAAAGCTCTACGTGCAGAATTTTGAGCTTAAAGCTCTTTCATACTAGCTACTTTCATCACAACGTCTTTATCTGAACATGCATTTTATGAAATGCATCAAATAATAGAATATGCCATCAAAAACATTTACTTATGACACATAAACAAAATTTCATATTCATAGAACCTCAATCTGGCATTCAACTTTCGTTGAGTATTTAGAAATCAGTCAGAACTCAGATACAAACAAAACACTTCTAATACATTCCTAAATATCAAACTCCTCAGATTATTAATGTCCTAAATCATCATAATCAAGTCATTATTAGTTTAATAAATGGGAATTAATAGAAATAAAATCAATCTTAGTGAAATCATCTAGGTTGACTCACAGTACGCTCCAATTTATGCTATTGCCTGGATGGTTCGGCAATGTCTGAATGGCATCCAACTTGATAGTCTAAAATCATACAATTCACACATAATTAACATTACAAAGTTGATCAATCAAATACATACCTATTTGTGCACATATACACATATGTCATGTTCAATACATGCTCAATTGACTTTTCCCAGGTGTATAACCTTATTCAAAATTCTTAACCATTCAACATCATACTTTGTATACTACCATTTTGCAATCAGGTTTGTACCTTTAAATTAACTTGATTTACTCCAAATTCACCAATCATACTTTACAGTTATCCTTAAACATTTCCATGATCGAAAAGCTTTTTATAATACACACACAATTGGTACTTTACATCAGAAATTTTAGCCAGCTAAATCTATACATTCACCAAGATTTTTCCAGTAAAATATACTCATACATTCACCCAATTCTCATTCATAAATACCCTATTTTCTTCAATACTCATTCATCCATCCATACGTTATATACATTATTCATGTCCTAAAGATCATGTTTGCATTAAAATAACTCATTTATCTCCTTTAACAAATGTGAATTTTTCCATATTTGAACTCAACCACATCAAAATAGTCCCTTCTTTAAGTTATGACTTCAATTAACTACATAAACTTATCAAGATATCTTCTTGCAAAACTATTTCACAGAAGCATTAATAATACATCAATATCATTTTTCATGTTTTATAATTTGCTAATTCGAGCTCTAAAGTCCCCAAAAATCAAGAAATAATATAAGGTTCCTGCACAGGAGTCTATCACAGGCAATATTAGGAAAAACAAGCATAACTCAAGCTCTAGTCACTATTTTATCAAGCCACTCTCACAAAGGTCAAGTTAAGACCTATATCTACAACTTTCATTCTTTGAGTCTCTTCAAATTCATGCCCTAAAGATATGTAAAATAGGTCGAAAGAGGAAGATGAAATTAAAACCAGAATTTGGACTTACAGCTCTAATTTTCTAGATTCAAGAACACTTCAATAACACCTATCTTTACCATGAATCCACCTTCATTGATACATCAAATCTCAACCTAAATCATCCATTTAACATTCTATAACCTATTTGTTTCATACATGCAAAAATAGAACAGAACAATACCTAAGTTCATGCAGAAATTTCCAGCATAATCAATCGTTAACATCATTTACAATTCATCCTCATTAATCATCATCAATTCTCCATTATAACATGCCTAAAACATTAATCTTTTATTTACTTGTTTAGTTCTAATTCCAACTCAAAAGTCACTCTAAATTAGTACTCCAAACATGCATAATCATCATACATTCAAGGTCGACCTTGGATGGATTTCGGCTAGGTTCAATAAACAACAATAATATGATCTTTTACTTAATTTTGTGAAGGTAAAATATGGATTATTTGTGTAGCAATTGGACATGATTGTAAACAAACTAGGTGAACGAAAGAGAGTTTCGGTGGTGTGTGAGAGGAAGGAAGAAGAAAGATGACCGTAGCTAGAGTTGCTCCTGCTGAAACTTACACCTAAGGTGTTAGGTGTCATCCAATTAATTTGCCATATGTCTAAAGGCATGTCCTCCATTTATCACGTAAATATACTGCCATATGTCACCAATAAAGCTAGGTCATATGTCATGTAATCACAGCTGCCAATTGTCATCAACTGACTAGTCCATTTGTTACATAATGATCAATGCCAAATGTCACTCAATTATAGGCTTAATCATCCTAATTTCTATGTATCAATTTTTCTTACCACTTGGCATTTTTCTTAGACCAAATGTAAATTTAATTCATCAATTTCCCAATCCATAACACTTAATTCCAATTTACTAATTGAAATCCAAACATACCAAAATTCAAGACATACTAAATCACAATTCACATTATGTTCACTTAAAATTTTTCATATCTCGAGACATGTCAAATGAGTGTATATTCTTACTTATAATGTGTACAAATATCAATTCGTGTATAAATGCTAATGTCATGCATGTATATCCAATGCTTAATCTAGGGTTGAACGCTAAGCATAAACCAAAAAATAGGATATTACAATTCTCCCCTTAAGAAATTCATCCTCGAAATTCTTACTTTAATGATCAAATAGATAGGGGTAGTGTCTTTTCATATTCTCTTCCGTTTCCCACGTGGCTTCTTCACTTGAATGATTTCTCCAAAGTACTTTCACCAGTGGGATCACTCGATTTCTCAATTGTTTATTATGATAGCCAATTATCTTAACTGGTTCTTCTATATAACTCAGATTATTTGAAACCTCAATCTCCTAGGTCGGTATCACATGAATAGGATCTGACTAATATTTCCTAAGCATACTCACATGGAACATATTATGTATCTGAGCTATTTCAGAAGGTAAGGCTAACTTATAAGTCAATGGTCCAATCCTCTAGATGATTTCATACGATATATCTAGGGCTGAGCTTCCCCTTTTTGCAAAATCTCAGCGCACCTCGCTAAGGTGATACTCTCAAAAATACTTTATATCCTACCTGATACTCCATATCTCTCTTGTGTTAATCCGCAGAGCTCTTATGTCTATCTTGTGCTGGTTTAATTATACTACAAATCAATTTCACCTTGTCAATAGTATCTTGAATCAATTCTGGGCCTTCGATAATTCTTAGACCCTCTTCATCCTAATATAAAGGCAAATGACACTTTTTACCGTACAACGCCTTATATGGAGCCATACCGATACTACTGTGATACTGATTATTATAGGAAAATTCAATCAAAGCCACATACTGATCCCATGCTTCTTGAAACTTTAGAACACAAGCTCTGAGCATATCCTCAACAGTCTTAACCATCCTTTCACTCTGTCCATCTGTCTGAGGATGAAATATAGTACTGAAGTTCAACTTCATACCCAAAGCTGTCTGTAAGCTACCCCAAATCTCGAGGTAAATCTAGGATCCATGTCTGATATAATAGACATTGGAACCCCATATAATCTGACTACTTCATTCACTTATCTCCGAGCTAACTGATCTGTTGAGTTATTCTCTCTCACTGGCAAGAAATAAGCCGACTTGGTTAATCTATCAACAATGACCCAAATGGCATCATATTGCCTTAGAGTCCTCGACAAACCCATTATAAAATTCATCGTGATTCTCTCTCATTTTCACTCTAAACTAGGCAATAATTGTAACTTACTAAGTGGAGCTTGATGCTCTGCTTTGATCTGTTGGCAAGTCAAACACTAAGCCATATAGTCAGCCACTTGTCTCTTCATCCCTGGACACCAGAAATATTATTTCAACATGTTATACACCTTGGTAGTACCAGGATGCATAGCATAACCTACTACATGTGCCTCCTCTAAAATTTCCTTTCTCAAATTATCTACATTGGGTACACACAATCTCTGCTTTAACCGTAGAGTATCATCTCTCATCTCAAACTCAAAATCTGGATTTACTTTCACTTCTCAGTTAAATTCACTAACTCGGGATCTATATCTTGAGCTTTTCTAATTCTGTCATATAATACAGGTTTTAGTTTTAGTGAAGCTATTAACGCTTCATTCTACCCCAAATTTATCTCAACATTCAATGCTCTTAACTGAACTAGGTTAAGCAACCTCGATAATTGTACTTGAGCCACATTGCTATTGGATTTTCTACTCAATGCATCAGCTACCACTTTAGCTTTTTAGGATGGTATTCAATTATACATTCATAATCTTTCAACAATTCTATCAATCTCCTCTGTCGTATATTCAATTCTTTCTGGCTCAGCAAATATTTCGCTCTTATGATCAATAAATACTTGAAAAGTTTCTCCATACAAATAGTGTCTTCGAATCTTCAAAGCAGATACTACTATAGCAAGCTCTAAATCATGTACTGGATAATTAAACTCGTGAGACCTCAACTGTCTCAATGCATATGCTATTACCCTGTCATACTGCATCAGTACACATCCTAAATCCTAGTGTGAAGCATCACTATACACAACACATCCTTGAGATCCAGTAGAATAGCTAACACCGCTGCTGTAGTTAACTGATGCTTTAGCTCCTCAAAACTCCTATGACATTCATCATTCCATCTTAAAGGCACATTCTTCCTCAGAAGTTTTGATAAAGGGGCTGAGATTAGTGAAAACCCCTCGACAAACCTTTTGTAATAACCAGTTAATCCAAGGAAACTGTGAATCTCAGTCACATTTCTCAGAGCTTCCCACTTCATCACTGCTTCTATTTTCTTCGGGTATATCTGTATGCCTTGTCCAGACACAATATGACCTAAAAATACTACTTGATCAAGCCAAAATTCACACTTACTGAACTTGGTATACAATTGTTTCTCCCTCATTATTTGTAGAACCAATCTCAGATGTTCTGCATGTTCCTCTCTACACTTCGAATACACCAAAATATCATTAATAAATAAAATCACAAAGCGATCTAAATAAGGTTGAAATACCTTATTCATCAAGGCCATAAAAGATGCTGGGGCATTAGTCAATCCAAACGGCATTACTAAAAACTTAAGGTGCTCATATCTTGTTCTAAATGCACTCTTTGGTATATCAACCTCAGCTATTTTCAACTAATAATATTCCGATCTCAAGTCTAATTTTGTGAACACTTGAGCTCCCTGTAACTGATCAAGCAAATCATCAATCCTCAGTAATGGGTACTTATTTTTAACTATTACCCGATTCAACTGTCGATAATCAATACATAACCTCAGAGTTCCATCTTTCTTCTTTACAAACAATACTGGAGCTCCCTAAGTTGATACACTTAGTCTAATAAAACCCTTATCTAATAACTCTTGTAACTGGGTTTTTAGTTCCTTCAATTCCACGGGTGTCATCCTATATGGAGAAATTGATATAGGAGCGGTACCTGGAACAAGATCAATGGTAAACTCCATCTCCCTTTTTAGGGGTAAACTCGGTAATTCAGCAAGAAACACATCCAAGAAATCCTTAACAACAGGAATATCCTGAACGGTTAGTTCATTATGGGTATCAACTACGTGGGCCAGATAAGCCTCACATCCACCTCGGATCAATCTCAAAGCACTCATAAATGAAATTAGTGGGGCTGGCATTGCCTGACTAACTCCTCTAAACACCACTCTCGAGTGATTAAGGGATTCAAGAACTACCTTCTTAGTATAACAGTTCATCACCACCCTATGAGCAGTGAGCCAATCCATGCCTAAGATGAGGTCTATCTCTCTTAACTGCAATACAATCAAATCAACTTCTAACTCTGCCTGATCAATCCGAACTATGCACCTTTTACATACCTCACCAATCCTTGTCGTGCTACCCACTGAAGTGCTCACCTCTAATCTACATTTTAATATCTCGCTCGCACAATGCAGTCTAGATGCCAAATGCGGTATGATGAATGAATGTGTAGATCCTAGATCTACTAATGCAAATGCTTCAAAATTAAAAACATTCAACACACCTGTTACCACATCTGGAGAGTTCTGTGCCTCCCGTCTGGTAATGGTATAAACTTTGGTCTGAGACTGCGTCTGGTTACTTCGCACCTCAATCTTGACACTAGGCCCTACTGACTGAGTTCTACCTCTACCTCTGCCTCTCTGTACAGATCCAACAGCTCTACTATGCTGTTCAGTTGTCTCTGTCACTATTCCCCCTCTTATTTTAGACTGTGGTCCCAAAGTCTCTGGATAATCTCTGATCTGATGCTCTACAGAACTACAATGAGAACAAGCTCCCAATAACCTCTAACACTCACCAGCATACTTCTTACCATAGTGTTCACAATCAGGCATCTATTGTGACTGCCCTCTTAAAACTGATCCTCTACCTCTACCAGTCTAAGGAAATCTACCTTTTGGTCGAAACCCAGATTGTCTCGATCTAGCCTGGAATCGAGACAATCTATTTTAACATTTACCACAGCTTCTGCCAGAATCAGCCTAAGATTCAACCTGCCTCTTCCCTTTAGACTACTATCTGTACTCTCCCTGACCATTTTTAACAACTGCTCAATTATGATCGAGGTCGCTCGTAATTCTGTAGAACTACCCAAATTAGAAATGGCTAGCCTAGTTCTGATTTCTATGTTTAACCTATCTTCAAATATCCTACACTTATCCTCCACAGTTCGGATTAATGCAGATGTGGGATTAATCACACATCCAACCAATTTCACGACATTTTCCATATCAATAAGGTATAATGTATGACATACATTTCATATACATTCTTTCAGAACATGTATTACCCAATCAATCACATTGTCAACAATGGCATATCATTTTATCATCAAAATATCAGAATTGGATACATAATCATATAAGTCATAATCATAAATATACAAATGCAGATGCATATGGGACTCCAGATTTGTTATTATTTGTTGTGACCAAGCACCTTTCAGATACAGATACAAATACAGATACAGATATTAGCCCTTTGGGTTCAGTCAGATATAGAAATCACAGAGCAAAGCTCTACGTGCAGAATTCTGAGCTTAAAGCTCTTTATGACTGGCTACTCTGATCACAACGCCTTTATCTGAACATGCATTTTATCAAATGCATCAAATAACAGAATAGGCCATCAAAAACATTTACTTATGATGCACAGACAGAATCTCATATTCATCGGACCTCAGTCCAGCATTCATCTTTTGTTGAGTATTCAGAAATTAGTCAGAACTCAGATGCAAACATAACACTTCCAATACATTCCCAAATATCAAACTCCTTAAACAATTAATGTCCAGAATCATCATAATCAAGTCATTATTAGTTCAATAAATGGGAATTAAATAGAAATAAAATCAATCTTAGTGAAATCATCTAGGTTGACTCACAGTACACTCCAATTATGTTATTGCCTGGATGGTCCGGCAATGTCTTAATGGCGTCTAACTTGATCGTCTAAAATCATACAATTAACACATAATTCACGTTATGAAGTCGATTAATCAAATACATATTTATTTGTGCACATATACACATATGTCATGTTCAATGCATGCTCAATTGACTTTTCTCTGGTATGTAACCTTATTCAAATTTTTTAACCATTCAATATCATACTTTGTATACTACCATTTTACAATCAGGTTTGTACCTTTAAATTAGCTTGATTTACTCTAAATTCATCAATCATACTTTACACTTATCCTTGAACATTTCCATGATCCAAAAGCTTCTTATAATACATACACAATTGATACTTTACATCAGAAATTTTAGCAAGTTAAATCTATACATTCACCAAAATTTTCCAGAAACATATACTCATACATTCACCCAATTCTCATTCATAAATACCCTATGTTCTTTAATAATCATTTATCCATACCTTATACACAATATTCATGTCCTAAAGATCATGTTTGCATTAGAAGAACTCATTTATTTCCTTTAACAAATCAGAATTTTTCCATATTTGAACTCAACCACATCAAAACAGTCCCTTCTTCATACATGCAAAAACAGAAAGAAAAATACCCAAGTTCATGCAAAAATTTCCAACACAATCAGTCATTTACATCATTTACAAATCATCATCAATTCTCCACTATAACATGCCAAAAACACTAATCTTTTACTTACTTGTTTAGTTCTAATTCCAGCTCAAAAGTCGCCCTAAATCGGTACTCCAAACATGCAGAATCATCATACATTCAAGGTCGAACTTTGATGGACTTCGGCTAGGTACAATGAACAACAACAATCTGATCTTTTACATAATTTTGTGAAGGTAAAATATGGATTATTTGTGTAGCCATTGGACATAATCGTAAAAAAACATAGGGAAGTGAAAGAAAGAGTGTTTCGGTGGTGTGTGAGAGGAAGGAAGAAGAGAAATGACCATAGCTGGAGTTGCTCCTACTAAAACTTGCACCTAAGGTGTTAGGTGTCATCTAATTAATTTTTCGTATGTCTAAAGGCATGTCCTCCATTTATCATGTATATATGCTGCCATATGTCACCAATAAAGTTAGGTCATATGTCATGTAATCACAGCTGCCAATTGTCATCAACTTACTAGTCTATTTGTCACACAATGATCAATGCCAAATGTCACTCAATTATAGGCTTAATCATCCTAATTTCCATGTATCAATTTTTTTTACCACTTGGCATTTTTCTTAGACAAAATGTACATTTAATTCATCAATTTCCCAATTTATAACATTTAATTCCAATTTTCTAATTGAAATCCAAACATACTAAAATTCAAGACATACCAAATCACAATTCAGATCATATTCACTTAACATTTTTCGTACCCCGAGACATGTCAAATGAGTGCATAGGCTTACTTGTAATGTGTACAAATATCAATTCGTGTATGAATGCTAATGTTATGCATGTATATGCAATGCTTAATCTAAGGTTGAACCCTAAGCATATATTGAAAAATAGGCTATTACACTAAACAGTACATTTGCCTCCAAAAGCTCAAGTCTATTAAAAAGGAATTGAAGACCCTTAACTTAAAAAAGAGGTCAGAATATCTCTAAGGAGATAGAAATAGCTAGAGATAAACTTTCAGTTATTTAGAAACCATTGGCAGATAATCCCACAGATGGTACTCTAGCTACAGCTGAAAAGGAAGCCATTAAGAACTACTTGCAATTGGTAGATAATCAATATTCTTTATTGAAGCAAAGAGCCAGAGTTAATTGAATAAAGGATGGGGACAGATGCACTAAGTTCTTTTTTAATTCAGTATTAGCTCGAAAAAATGAAAACAGAATCACTTCCATTAAAACTGAAGCCGATAAGGTTGTGTTTGGACAAGATGAAATTACTAAGGAAGCAATGAATTTTTACAAAAACCTCCTAGGTTCAGACATTTCCCCACCAAGATTTGGAGCTTATCTTAGGCAGTTTGTTTCAGCAAGAATTCTTGAACATGAGGCTTCTTTGTTAATTAGACCAGTTTTAGATCAAGAAATAAAAAAGTTTTTTTTTCATATGAATGGCTCTAAGGGCATCAGGACCTAATGGTTTGAATGGGGTCTTCTACAGAAAAACCTGGAGGTGTGTGTGTGTGTTGGGGGGTGTTTAGTTAAGGAGGTTGTGCATGATTTTTTCCTAAAAGGTGCACTACTTAAGGAGATTAACAAGAAATTCCTCTATTTGGTCCCTAAAAACTCCAACCTGACCTCTTGGACTGAATTCAGACATATTTCTTGTACTAATTTCCTCTATAAGTTCATTGTCAAGATTTTGGCAAATAAGCTAAAGGAGGTTTTACACTTATTAGCGAGAATCATGGAGCTCTTATGACCAACAAGAATGTTGGGGATAATATTCTTCTAATGCAGGAGTTTTTGAAAGGGTATAATCGCAGCAAAAGCCCTCAAAACTGTACTATTAAATTGGGCTTATAGAAAGTTTTTGATAGTGAGAACTAGAGTTTTCTACTACAAACTATTAAGGTCATGAAATTCCCCCATAATTTCTCAAGGTAGTTTCAAGAATGCATTACTACTACTTCCTACGGAATATTGATAAATGGGAGCCCCACGGAGATGTTTAAAGGAAAACAAGGACTTAGGCAAGGCAATCCTCTGTCCCCTTATCTATTCCTAATTTGCATGGAAGCTCTTACTCAAATGTTGAAGCATAACACTTCCAAGGACTCCAGATTCAGATACCATTCCAAATGTAAGAAACTTACTCTAACAAGCTTGTGTTTTGCAGATGATTTTATTCTTCTAAGCAAGGCTAATGTTCACTCAGTCTCTCTTCTGATGAGTACTCTCAATTCTTTTAAGGAGATGTCAGGCTGAGTATCAATCTCTATAAAAGTTATTTCATGCTCTCCAAAAGTGCTTCTCACCTTTCTAATGCCTTATCTCTAGCTACGGGTATGGAAATCAAAGATCCTCCTCTTCTATATTTGGTAATTCCTATTTCATCTAGGAGGCTAAGGTTTTGTGAATGTATCCCATTAATAGAAAAAATTCAGAAAAGATTGGGGTCTTGGACTAATATAACCCTATCCTATGGAGGTAAACTTCAGCTTCTGAAGTTGGTAATTATGTCAATGCAAACTTACTGTTGTTCCTACCTATTTCTCTTCAAAGGGCTTATTAAAATAATTGAAAAGCTAATGAATCAGTTTCTAATAGGGGGAAGGAAATGGTGAGAAAGGAAAAACAAAAGTTAGTTAGAAGACTATCTGTCAACCGAGAGAAGAAGGAGGATTAGGATTGGAGTTAATCAGCAAGAAAAACAATTTACTTATGACCAAGTGGATTTGGAGAATCCTAAGTGAAAAAAAATCAATGTGGATCAAATGGATTCACATCTATATATTAAAAGGTGGGAGTTTTTGGGCTCTAAGAATCAAAGAAAGTTATTCTTGGTTCTTTAACCAAATTATTAGAATGAGGGAAGAAGTTTAATAGTACATTACTTGTCAAATAGGGACAGGGAAAGAATTTCCTTATGGTATGACAACTGGACAGGGCAAGGAGCTTTAATTTATAATCCGTTGGCAAGAACTCTATTGGAGAGGTTCCCTAAGAAAACTAAGCTCCATGAAATAACTAGAAATGAATTTTATATGTTATCATCAGATAAAATTAGACTCTTGCACATTCCGTAATTTAGAAGCCTCGGAGAGAGAGATATTTATTTATGGAATGGGATTTCATTTTTAGAATCCCATTCCATAAATAACTATAAGGGAAGCTAAAAATTGAGGGATGGGACAACTAATAGAGCAGGATGGTATCACCTGATTTGGAACAAGGTTCTTAGACCTAATGCTAGTTTTCTTCTCTGGCTAGCTATGTTAAACAAACTCAGCACTTTGGATAGGTTGAAATTCCTATCCTCCTCCAAGATATGTATTCATTGCAACCTAGAGGATGAAACTAGAGAACATCTCTTCTTCGAGTGTGTTTTCTCTAAAGAGAGTTGGGCTAAAATCTCTAGACTATATGCCCCTGGGTTTAACTATTGCAAACTCTCTGACATCCTACTAGAGTTATCTCATCTGCATATTTCTAAAAATGATAAGGATGTTATAATGGTCTCGGTTGCTACATATACTCAAGCAGTTTGGAATGAGAGGAATAACAGAAGGTTTAAAGAGAAATCTAATTCTCTATTCTCCTTATAGAATTCACTATTCCTATCATAAGGGAACAATTGATTAGAAATCAATTGAACCTACACTGTAGCAGAGGAATGGCTCTCACATGGAGAATATAGTCTTCACTGTCTATTCCTAATTCATGTTACTCAAAAAACGTTTCATACATCCTGGGTTCAATTCAGAACAGTTCAGAAAAGAGGTGTTCTCTCATGCATAGAAATTCCTAGATTCTAGCATATTATTCATTCACCTACTTACGAATAACTAGTGGAGTATAGGTGGATCTGACCTCACGTATTGGAAAGGAAAGGTCTTTCTCAGATATGCTTCTTCCTTGGTCGCATCATGCCTAAATGAACACTGTTGTCCCACTAGATCCCTGTTATCAACGTATAATTTGTTATTTGTGGAGATTCATATATATAAAGGATGGAATCATACTGAGTTGAGAAGCTTATCTGAGATGAGATCACCCCCTTTGATTCGTCACCGCAGAGCAAAATCCCTAGACCTCCAAAAGAAAGCAATGTCTGAAGAGTCGGGAAACAACATCGTTATGCCCTAATCGCTAAAAGTCATCGCGATTCTGAAGTTGAGTATGTTACCTGAGTTGAGATCTTCTTAGTGCAAGAAAAGATTAGAAGAAACACCGTGGAAACACACCACTAGCCTCACCGTCAAAGCATCGCCTTCACCCTCCCAAATCGAGAAGCTTCTGAAGATTCAAGAAAGTTACATTTCGTTATACCCTAAATGTTAAACGACTTTAATCATTAATCATTGTTTTGAACGTCGCCATTTTGCCTTAACCTAGATATATCAATGTTTTAAGTGGGTCTATAATATATCAATGTTTTAAGTGGGTCTATCTCACGTGGAAGAGTCCCTCTCCTTTTGTAAACTTCTCTAATTTTTTAATGAATTTTTAAATTCTAAAAAAAAACTTTATTTAGCCAGTACACAACAGCCCCTAACTTCAATTCAGAACTTCAAAGGAAAATTTATAACAATAACTGAGTGATCAATTACATTGAATCGGGTTTGTCCTATCCCAAGTTAACTGAAAAACTATTATGGAATAATTGGTTGGTTAATAATTTACGAACGACATTTTTTAGTCCAATCAACCAATATAGTTCAGGTTCAGAAATCATGGTCACATACTGAAAATACTCGTTATAATAATATATGGAGGGAGAATTTAATTTAGATGTCAAATTTGGTTACGACATAGTCATGTATGTAGTGAAGCAACCAAGTATTTCATCTTGGAATAGCAACAGCCAATTCACTTGCTATTAATCTTAGGATTTAGGGATTTAAAAGCCCTTCTAATGAACCAGTCAAATTTGAGCATAGTTAAACTGTTGGACCCCACACCCCGCCCTTAGGTCGGCGGCGTGTGTTTGCGGGACATACCGCGGCATCCAACCTTACT
>JAOTAY010000005.1:42121028-42138479 GCA_025629805.1 Erythroxylum baracoense
CTTTGTTGTGATTTGCTGAGCATGATTTATAATTGAATGCTTTGTTTGATGATTGTAAAATATATGATATGGATTATGTGACTGTAAGTTAAATTAAGTATTTTGTGAACTAGATTCGTGTATATAAATATGTTTGGTTAGTTGTGTATGTGACTCATCACTGATGGCTATAAACGTATTAGCCACTGAGCTTCGTAGCTCACCCCATCATTTTCCACTTCTAAGGTGCAGGAATCAGCAGATCAATAGTGAATCTTACAAAAACTTCGGCAAATCTCCAAGAAGCTCATCTTTTGTAACTAAGTTAGTTCAAATACTTTAGAAGCATATCAAACATGATCATTCATGATTGTATTTTTGTATCATGCTACTGATGTGGTTTTTATTTGTAATTGAAGTTATGTATAAACCTTGCAACATCTGAGAGATGAAGCTCTGTCTTGTTGAGAGATGAATGAAAAAAGGGTTGAACAAGTTCTCTTTTGAATATATGCAAAAATTTCTTCTCTGTTAAATGTCAATTATATTGGGAATAAATTGTTAGTTGTTTAATGGCTTTTGGATAAATATTCTTAGGCAAATGGTTAATTTGGGAGTTATGTATGTATACTCCATGATTGTTTGATTCGGGTCTTGTGATATTGTGTAAGATGTATATTGACAGTAGATAGAAAGTTAAAAACTCAAGAAAAAGGCGAAGAAGATAATCTTAGGAGCTAAAAGTAGAGCTTACGAGAAATAAACCAACGTTTGGAAACTAAAGATGGAGACAATTATATATTTAATTTAGTAAGAGCTAGGGAACAAAAAGTGAGAGATTTAGATCAAGTTCGTTATATAAAAGATGAGGCAAGGCAAGTGCTCATGACTGAAAATGACATCAAAAGAAGATGGGAGAGATACTTCTATACCCTTTGTAATGAAGGCACAGAGGATAAAATCTCTTTAGGTAATCTTAGCACATCTGAAAGGTATTATAACTGTACCTGTTACTGAGATATTACAAAGGAAGAAATTAAAAGAGTTTTGAGGGAAATGAAGAGTAAAAGAGCAAAGTCTACTAAAATGTTTGAAGAGTGGAGACTTAGGATGTTAATACCTCTATATAAAAACAAAGGAGACATCAAAAGCTATAACAACTATAAAGACATCAAATTATTTAGTCATACCATGAAGTTATAAAAGAAGCTGATTAAGAAGAGGGTGAGAAAGAATGTCTTATCTCAGAGAACCAATTTGACTTCATACCAAGAAGGTCTAAGACGGGAGCTTTACATCTCCTCAGAAGATTAATGGAATACTATAGGGAAAGATAACATAACCTACACATGGTTTTTAATGACTTAGAGAAGGCTTATGACAGGTTACCTTAGGAAATAATGTGGAGGTGTTTAGAAGCTAAATGAATTCTTATGACCTATATACGGGTTATTAATGATACATATGAATGAGTAAAGACTAGAGTAAAAATGGTAAGAGGAGACACAAAATATTTTTCTATCTATATTGGGTTACACCAAAGTTCCTCATTAAGTCCCTTTCGTTTGCAGCAGTAATTAATTAGCTCACCAAGAATATCCAAGAGAATGTACCTTGGTGTATATTGTTTATTGATGACATTGTTTTAATGGATGAGATAAAAGAGGGTGTCAATATCAGGCTAGAATTTTAGAGGGATACATTAGAGTCGAAGGGCTTTAAATTGAGCAGGACTAAGACTGAGTACTTAAAGTGTAACTTTTGGGCCATAGAATGGCTTCTGATATAGAGGAAAAGATTGTTTAGAAGTTATAACATAAAAAGAGTATTTTAAATATCTAGACTCTATCATCCAAAACAATAGAGAGATCAGTGAAGGCATAATATACAGTATTAGATTAGGGTGACTTAAATGAAGAAGTGCATCGAGATTTTTATGTGACAAAAAGATACCATTCAAGCTTAAAAGTAAATTCTATTGTTAAGCGAATAGGTCGGCCATGCTTTTATAAAGCAAAGTATTGGCTTATCAAACAGGTGCATAGTCGTAAGTTCATGTTGGCATAAATGAGGATGCTTCGGTGGATGCACAATCTTACTAGAAATTAAGGATAAGGTCAGGAATGTAATGATAAGAGACCAAGTAAAGGTAACTAATATCAATAGAAAATTTAGAGAGACAAAGCTTGGGTGGTTCTGACATGTTCAAAGGAGACACCGTGATGCTTCAGTGAGAAGATGTGGAAAGATTATACTTAGAAATTATAACAGTAAAAAAGGAAGGCTTAAGAAGAATTGAGAGGAGTTGATTGAGAATGATATGCTCTGCTGGAACTTACCAAGGACATGGTCCTTAATAGAAAACTTTGGCATACTAGAATATAGGTAAAGGATCTCACATAGAGTGCGTGGTTCTTTTCTTTCTCATAGGTCTTTTGAACTTTTCTACTTTGTGTCTTATATCTTGTATTTAGCACAAACACTTAATATATAATACTTCCCTCTTACCATAACATTTTTTACTTAACCTAAACATTTTCTTACTTAGCTTAAATATTTTCTTATAATGATTTATTTGTTTGTTTGTTTTCTTTGTTGTTTTTGTTTTTATTTACTTATTTTTATGCTTATATTTGTTTATATTCTTTACCTTATTCTATATTAACTGTATTATTTATTATATTACTTAATTTATATTTTTATTTATACGTATTTATTTATTTTATTATTATTATTAGCATTTATGTCTTTTTTTGTCTATTTTACTTTTAATTATTATTATTTTATTATTTATATATATGTATATATAATTATATGTGTCTATCGGAAACAGTCTTTTTACCAGTTAAGAGTAAGACTGCATATTATTAGACTTCTCTAGACCCCACATATTAGTGAGACTTTTACTGAGTTGTTGTTATTATTGGTATTGATGGACTATTTTGTAATTTTATAAAATTTGTTTTTAAATTGTAGTGTTAAAATAATTATTTAAACGATACCTAATATTGACTAATATTGATACTAAAACAAAATTCAGTATTATATTTGCAATGTTATAAAAAATAAGTTACATTTGAATGTGTTTTCTTAGTATCCACATTTATGTTTTTGTTATACCATAATATGTTAAATGGTAAAAATATTAATTAATTATATGGCCATTATTTAGTGGTCTTTACCCTAATTTGTTGTTAAGAATGGGGTAAAGTGTTTGGGTCATTAAAACGATATCGTTTTTATATAATTATCCAAAATGATGTTATTTCATCGAAGGTTCAACAACCAAAAGATAGTCTTTATGGGTTCAATCTTCTGTCATACTTTGTCATGCTTTGTCCGTGTTATTGCAAGTGATATGCTTGTTTTGCAAATCTGCTTGGTTACTCTCAAATTTGGTGTTTGTGGGTCTTTTAAGAGTTTTCTCCATTGGATTCCTTCACTTTGACTTTTCACGCCTCTGGCAGCTACAACAAGTCGTTTTCCACTAGCTCCTACCTCAAATTCCAATCCAGTATTGAACTGGGTCTCTCTGGATTGCCCATTTTTGTGATGCTTCTAGGTCCAGTCGTTTTTTGGGGGAGATCTTAAATGCTAGTGGGTATTTGGTTTTTTCTTGTTTTATTTAAGAGATTGTGTATGGTTTGGGTATTGATGATTATGAATAGCGGCTCTTGGTTCTTTATTTCCGTGTTCTAGACCTGATCAAAAGATATGTCAAGTCTGTGCGATATGCAAGCTCTTTTCTATTTTTCTGGTAGGAAAATTTACCTTACTTTGATATTTTTCAGTCGGGGGTTTATTAGAATCGAATTCTTGTTAGTGCTGCTCTTTGGATGTTATGTATTTTTTCACTGATATGGCTATGATAGATCGAGATTCTCTTTTATTATATTTATGATTAGATTATTGCTTTGTTTGGTTGGAAAATCTCCTAACAAAAGGTAGTGGTTTCTTCAACTTTTTTGTAGTGGAAGTCCATGTTAGCGTTTTCTGGCTTTTGCTGTTGATTTGATTTTTCAATCCTTTTCTGTTTGAATATTATGGCTTACTAGGTAGAGTTGAAGCTAATGCGGTATGTGATAATAGTTTAAACTTGCATATACTTGGTTTGGTTGTCAAAGATTGCGCTTCATACTTGTGTATTTGAATATAGTAATGTATGGTCAATTTGACGTCTCAAAGGGTAGCATCTTTGGACTACATCTGGTGATCACGATGTGCGTGTGTGTGTGTGTGTGTCTATATGTATATATTATAGGATACAACAACTATTGGTTGTCCCTTTTGGGAGATAACTAATAAAAATTGGAATGCTACAGAGCACATTAGCAAGACCTTACTCAAGGATGACACGCACATCTCAAAAAGTGGTAAAAAAAAATTGTGCAACATATCAGGTATAAACAAAATTTTGCAACATGTCAGAAATATCTATCTTACTTTTTTTTTCCTACTAATTTTGTCTGTTGAACTTGCATCTCTTAATTACAATTTGGTAGCTTTTATGTAAGTGATATTATTCTATTTTACTTATTTATTATTACTTTATCCTACTTATTTATTTATTTATTTATTTATTTATTTTGTATCGAGTTATTTTATCACATTTTTATTTATCTATTTATTTTCTAAAATTTTCTTGTCACAGTGTATAGCTTTTTTTATGTTTTTAATCTTTTAACCTTATTTATTTATGTATTTTTTGAAAATTTAGTTACATAGAATTTTTTTCCATGCTCGTTTTCCCTTTTCTCTGTAACCTGCATCATTCATATATTGTCTCATTTGCATGTGGATCCACCGGAAACAACCTCTATATTGTGTAGGGGTAAAGTTGCGTACTATTGGACCTCTCCATATCCCGCTTCATTGCGAGATTTCGAACTGGGTGATGATGATGATATTTTGATATTTAATTTTTTTAAAATTACAAACTAAAATGATACTTTTAAATAAATTACACTGAAATAACGTCGCTTCGACGAAAGTATTCGGTTGGAGTTTCGAATTGGCCCTCTCTCAACCCGAGATCAGTCAACCTACGCCGAGTCGAGGCCTATTTTGCCAATTCCAGACAAAAGAAATGACACAAGAGGAAAAAGAAATACTAAAGACAAATTGTGGGTTGAAATGCTTATACAATAATAGACTTCCAAGATGAAACCGCAAATCATGCCAAAAGAAATATAATCCAACTATGATTAAGAGGAGAAGGTTGGCTATGGCTTCCCTGATCTCTATTACTTGTTAAACTTGTAGAAGACCCACAAAAAACCAATCTTATTTACCTTCTCTTGTTCTTGCTCCCCAACAACAAAGTAACATAGAAAAGAGCTCTGAAGAAAAATCCCATGGCAATTAAAATCCAAAGACAATTCCATTTGCTTAGATCCGTGATCCCTTGTTGTCTTAGTATGTCTGATGCTGTGACTATACAAGTCTTGCTTGTGATGTTCACACCAAGAGTGTTGCTCATGCTCTGCAACAGCTTCAGCTTCACTGACAATGGAACCCCTCCGAGAGGTGTGTTGTCGAACATCTGAACGCCCTGAACGAAGCATTTTGTAGGATCATGAAACTCATTTTGTAGAGCGGCTTCATATGGGTATTTAACTAGAGAGATGTAGTGAAACCATAGCCAGTATGGAGGGATTCGATCACGAGTAATGAAGAATCCGCTGAAGAGTAGAAAGTAGGCTAGAATGGCCACAACAACGGTGAAACCGAGCATGACATGAGAGACAACACCCGATAGGAAGGTGACAAAAGAACTTCCAGCCCAAAATGCAGCTAAGATTGTGATGAAGAAGAAGAGAAACCCTGAAACTCCTCCGGCGAGCCCAACAGCCCAGAAGGTTGTTGCAGCGAAGGCTATGGAGAGGAAGATTAGAGCAGGAATGGAGATGATTGAATGAGCCAGAACGTATGAGGATCGACGATAAGCATTGTAAGCTGTTTCTCTCATGAATATGTAACGTTCCTGGAGAAACGCTGGGATAGATTCTGCACAAGTATAGTAAGTGGTGGACATAGCAAAAGCAAAGAAGCCTATACGTTCCTGAACCCCTCTTGGAGAGTTGTCAAGCTTCCAGAAAATGGTGGCTAAGATCAGACCTGTGACAAGAACAGCACCTAATCGAATCCCGAACAATTCAGGTGTCCTTCGTGAGTTTAACATGGATCTTTTGGCTATAACTATCATTTCAATCCAAAACGGGTTTGCAAACTTTTGGACTGAGGATGATAAAGCTGAATCGTTGGTGGAACCAGAGACTAGTTTGCCTCTGGAAATGCTTGCGCTTATTGCGTCATTGAGGGAGAGTTTTGATGTGTTTGAATTGTTGGTTGGATTTTTCATGGCTTGCCAGGACTTGTTGAACTCAACCAAGGTTTTGGTTCCTCCTGGAACTTCTTCAAGTTCACGAACCAAATCCAAAGCAAACTCGCTTCTGTTTTCATTCTCTGGAATTGGATGACCAAAATCAGCAAAGAAAGCGGGAAGGTTGGTTGGAGAGCCACTGTACACGGTTTGTCCGTGTGATAGAAATATCAAACGGTCGAGCAAGCTGACGATTCTGTAACTTGGTTGGTGAATGGTCATGATCACAATGCTTCCACTTTGTGCGATTCGCTGCAAGACCTTGACCACCATGAAAGCACTAGTGGAGTCTAGTCCAGATGTCGGTTCGTCGAGAAACAGGAGGATAGGGTCATGAACTACGTCAGTCCCAATAGAAACTCGTCTTCTTTCACCACCCGACACACCTCTATGCCCTTCATCGCCAATCACAGTGTTGGCTGCGCTGCGTAGGCCCAATTGATCAATCAAGGCCTGAACTCTTGCTTTCTTCTTCGACTTGCAAAGTGAACGTGGAAGCCTGAACTCCGCGGCGAACATCAGTGTCTCCTCCACGGTCAACATCGGAAACAAGAGATCATCTTGCATAACATAAGCAGATATCACCTTAGAAAGTCGTGAATCGAGCACCTCACCGTTCAAAGTCACCGACCCTTTCAAGCTCTCTTTCGATATCCGGTACGCGAGAGCATCAATCAACGTGGATTTACCAGCTCCACTAGCTCCAAGAACAGCCATGATCTCTCCTTCTCTAGCTTCACCAGATATGTCATTCAAGAGAAGCTTCGTGTCCATCTCCGTAGTCGAGCTCTTTCCACAAAACGGAAACGAGAACTTCTTGCCAATTTTCACGCTGTAGGTCAAATTATTGAAAGAAAGAACAAAAGGGTTATTTGAAGGAGGCATCGAGCTACAAGCATTCCCAAGCTCGATGGCCTGATGATGAACAGGAGTACAGTAGTTGGAGTTGGAGATATCGCTCTGTGTCTCTTCTACATGCATCAGTAGCTGCGCAAGAGTAGGAGAAGAACCAGTTCTTGATCTTCTTGCGTACCTCTGGAGCTCCATTTGCTGATTGGCCGTAAAGAGTGGCAATTTGTCACAGGCCACCGTCGCTGCTTTTACCTGCGATATCTTCGGACGTCCTTCATGAGACATTTGTGAATCTTGTGTCGTTGGTGTTTAGTTGCAGCACCTTTTTTTAGCTAAGAATTTATAGTATCAGACACAAAGACAGAAAGGGGTTAGTGTGTTTGGTACATCAAGCCTCCAACCCTTAATTTGCTTAGCGTATCGCTGTAATATATATTAGGTGAGAGGAGTTGCACCGCTTTGTTAGCTCTATAGTTCTACCAAGTTTAGAGCTTCTTTGGCATTTAATATACTACTCAAAAGCTGTTGCTCAAGTACAAACTCTGGTTATGCACTTTCCTATCGAAATGCATGGCTTTTGAGATTTTAAGATTTATTAATATTAGAAGACTAAGATACAAAATAACGTGAAATTCAAGAAACATTAAATATGCTTGTAACCATAATACAAGAAACATTAAAGTGGTTGAGTGAGTTTGAATAGTTGTGTACAGAAATCTTGAAAGCAGAGAAAATAATTTCCAGGGATAGCGAACAATTTAGTGCCGGTCCAACCAATCCATTTCTATTCTATGGAACCACAAGAAATAGGATTTTATGTCGACAACTTAGATGGCTTGTCAATTTTTTAAAAAAGAGTTAACATCGCTTGTACGGAAATTATGGAAATGATAAATTGATGGAAAGATTTGTGGTCCAGATTCTGATTAATATTTTCAATTATTTAAATAAAATACTTTTTAAATTTAATTATGACAACCACTAAAAATTTAGTGAGTAATAATTATAAAATTGAGTCTAAAATTCATTTAATTTTATAAATGTTATTTACTACCATGCTAAACCAATATTCTCAAAACCGGACCTGAAGCTAAATCGATAAGACAAGAGATTTAAGATTTAAAAATTTTAACCGATATTAGACAGTTATAAAACTAGTTAAACGTTGAATAAAATTAAACAATTTGAAAAATGATTGAAGAAGATTATACTTATGTATCAAAAAATTTAAAGCTTAAATAAAAAGAGACTGCTAAATGAAAATTAATTAGTTTGTTTTGATTTTTACATACTGATTGGTTTACAAAAAATAGCTGATTAATTAAGAAACTGATCAATTTTTAACAATAAAGATTATTAAACTAAATTAAACTAAAAATTAATTTATTCAAGATTTTCACTTTTAAACCGGCCATCAATTACTAGTCATATAAATTTTCCTACTTATTATTGTATAATTGATCACCTCATGAACATATTGTAATTAGTTGAGTTAATAATGTAATCAACTAAAATGGGTGATCTACCATGATTAATATATAATATAATTAAAAGATATTAGTCATTTCTTCCGATTCAATATTATTATTAATATAATGATATATTTTATGTTAAAAGGAGCGGGATTAACGGTATACAATGAGAAGACTATCAACAACAATTCAATAAAAAATTTTCTGATATGCGAAGTTTAAAGAGGTCTAATAATACGTAAGCTTATTCTTAATTAATAAAAAGGTTGTTTTCGGAATGAAAAGACTATCTAATTAAAATAATGATAAAAATTGGACATGGAGATAAGTACGAAAGCAACCATATAAACTAATTTGTTCTTATAAAATGATAGTATTTGTTTAGTTACCGTGAGATTGTGTACTTTGTCGTCTTATATTATTATGTTGGGAAGAAGTAAATAGGAATTTAGGTAGTAATGTGGTGAACCTATACTTCCTAATCTATTCTCTACACGCATTCACTCCTCACACGAAAACCATATATGCCTACCTGTTTTTATATATGATTATGATAGTGATTTTACTACTTTCCTTCTTTTCTTGATTAATTAACAAATACACACCTCTTAAATCATGTTTTGAATATTACAACTGGGGTAGGTATGGGTGTTATATCTGCTGTAGACCAATTCTTGTACCTCTAATTGGTGTGCACGAGCACGTGAACTAGTGAGTTATAGTCTTTGAGTATTATTAACATTTTCGTTGATAGTTTTTAACATTGTATATGTTAATAATCCGATCTTTTGTAAGAATTACCCGTAATAACACTATTTCTCACTGGTGTTATTTGTTGTTGTTATCCTCTAGGCTATTTGCTGTACAAACTGAAAGAGGTAACAAAGACAAAAGTCTGCAGTCTGCACAGAGACCAGACGTTAATGGGGTTACGAACATTATAAAGGCAAGTGGAGGTTTTGATAGGCAAAGCTCATAGGCCGATGGGGTACACAACCCATGTGAATTCACTTTGTCCATATAATACAGGGCGGCCATTGTGAAGAAGATCTTCATATGATTCTTATGCTTCTGTTCTAATCATTAATTATTATAGGCTCACACACGTCTTCTTCCATATGGCTAAGAGAAAACTAAGGACTACAACAGACGCAGGTCTGAGATAGAGAACTACTCGTTGTGACTTGTGGAAAATCCATGAAAACCAAACCAGAGGGGACCTAGAGCTAGCCAGCAACATCGACACGTCTAAATGCATGAAACACCACATCCTTCATTTAATAATTTCACCTACTCTTATGTCTGCTACAATTTTTTGTTCTTTTTTAAGGAAGAACCCACAGACGTTATGATTTAGACGTGCATTGAGTAAATCTTTGAATTGATTGTAATAGCCTGTAAATTACGTTAACTGGTATTTTACACTAGGCAAATCTTATATGATAGACTTAATCTAGAGAGCGTAAATAGGAGAATTCAAACACAGGACCTTTTAATTCTGTACCCTTCACTTTACCAATAGACCATTCCTAAGAGCCCATGTGCAAATTATTTTATTGAATAATTAAATTGTCAATCAAAATTCGAATTCCGATATTATGGTCACAGTCAAGTCTATCATTTTAATTTATTATGATGAGGTTATTATTGCTTATAATTATTACAATTGTCTATAATTATAAAATAGAATTAATATTTTGAAATTTATAACTTCAAATAATTTGTCCACGTATGAGTTATAATTGCTCTATTCTCTAATTGTAATAAAATCCTTATAATTAAATATATATTTAATTGTTAATTTTTATAATAATAAGTTTTAATGATTAAAAAATTGAATTAGTTCAACCAATTCAGTCATAAAAATTTTGAATTAACCAATTTTTCGATTCGGTTTATCTTAATAATGTTTATTATAAAAAATAAGTTGTTTTATTAATTAATAATCCAATTTCATAAATTAATTAATTTTATAAACTATAATATATTAGTTAATTTTATTTAATAGTTTTCTTTTTTAATTAAACTTTACTTTCTTCTATTTTTCAATTTTATTTCAAAATATTCAATTTTATTTAATTTTTATTATTTATCAAATTTTTAACTATTTAATACTAATTAAAATTTTAAACTATAAACTTTTTATTTTATTGATTTAATTTTTGAACTAATTTTTCAAACATTAGTAAATTGATTGATGTTCATATGTAAAGTGTGTGCTTAGTCCTAACTTGCTATTCTTTAAGCTTTTAACCAATATTTACAAAACAATTCGTCTAGCGCAATTTTTTAATATACATTATATATCTCAATTTTGTCAAATTAATCCTAAACTTTTAAAATCTCACTCTCAGAATTTTAGAAGAGGTAAATTTGAAATTTTAAGGTCTCTCAGGTTTCTACATAGTCTGTATACTTCTGCGCACAAGTAATCGTTATATACTGATTGGTCAGCTGTTGATTGATCACTGGTCCCTATTCAGCATCAAGTTCCCATCAGCCTTAAGTTTTCAGTAGTTCCAAGCTCTCACACTGTCCTGGACGCGAGACGTCCACAATTAATCTGACCAAGGAGCATTCTAAGGGGCTAGAGGATTATCAACCGGAAAAATTTTCTCCTCTCTCTTCATTTGATAACTTGAATTCAAGACTTCCTACAAAAGAGTGGCTAAGTGAAGAATTGAAACTCATAAGCCACTTCTACTTGCCTAGTCTGGCGCAATTTTTTCATTATCTACCGGAGACTGGCAGGTAATACATGCCCAAGTGGACGAGTAACAACTAACAAGTTTCACGCCACTTTTATGGAACATTAGTTACTGATAAAGACCTGAAAACACCTTGAAGTCGAAGATGGAATATTCATACAATAGGAATGAGATAATCATCGGTCTTTTAGGTTCTTGCTTCACTTGTTTTGTGAAACGGGTGGATGTTTCATGTAGGGTAATAGTAGTAAGAATTAAAATGAATATAGTAAGAAATATGAATGGATATAATCGTTATAATTATCATAGTTGATTAAGAAGAATGAATAATTACGTTACTATTTAGTTTGTTGAAAATTTTAAAAAATATATTTTATTTTTAATATATTCTAATTAATTATATTTAATTATTAAAAAAAGAAAAAAAAATAAAAATTTGTTAAATTTTTGTTTTACATTAAATTTTAATATATTCTAATTAATGCTATTTAATTAATTATTTTCTTGAAAAATTAGTTAAATTTTTATATGAAATTTTAATATATTCTAATTAATTATATTTAATTTTAATATATTCTTATTAATTATATTATTTTGCTAAAAATAAAAATTAATTAAAATTTTATTTTACATCAAATTTTAATATATTCTAATTAATTATATTTAGAATATAATTAATTTAAATTAATTATATTTAATATATTCTAATTAATCATATTTAATTAAATTATATTATTTTACTAAAAAAAAGAAAAAAAAGAATGATTTTCATTCCCCACACATACTTGAAGAGTACGAAATAATCCTCAAAAACTCAAACATCAAAATACTTTTCGTACAATGATAATAAATATGCAACCGACGTTTTCATTCTCATTCTTATTAATTTCTTTCAAACTCATCAAACACTCCTTGGCCAGGACTACACTTTCCCAAAACAATATACAATATTAAGAGACAACGAAGAGTGACCTAATAGCTTCAGCTTTTCACTTAAGACTCTACTTTACAGGAAGTTTTGAGTTCGAGTCACGCCAAAGGAGGAGAAATAGAAAATTTGTTCTATTGATGATCCTCTAACCTTCTGGGTACAGTTCCTTAATCGGATCAATTACGGACGCCTCGCTTCCAACGGCAGTGTAGGAGTTGAAACTACTAGGGAACCCGAGGACTGCTGGGAACCTGATGCTGAGTAGGGGAGCCAGCGATCAATCAGCAGTTGACCAATCAAGTATGTGACGACTCCTTATGCGCAGAAGTGTGTAGGCTACGTAAGAACCTGAGGGATCTTAAGGTTCCAGATTTACATTCTCTAGGATTCTTAGGATAAGGTCTTAGAGGTTTAGGATTAGTCCGACTAAACTGAGATACCTAATGTAATAAAAAAAATACAATACTAAGATGACAATTGTTGACTTTTTACTGCTCTTGTTTTCTTGTCTGGAAAGAGCGCACCAGATACGCTTGTCTTTAGTGTCATTCCATCACCACATTATTAGATAACATAATTAATCCTGATATAATTTAATTAGATGTTACAGGATAAGGTTTTATACTACTAAAAATATAAATTATAATGTGATTAAAGTTATTATTGCAATTATAGATAATACAAAAACACTTATAAATAATGAGTATAATTACGGGAAAAGATATAAATCACCCGTATAGTTTTAAAAAATTTAGATTTAAGTTTTTGAAAAAAAACCTTTTTTAATTTTTCGAATTCAAACTAATAATTTTTTATAATTATCTTAAATTATTATTTTGAGTCAAATTTAATTGATTATTAAAGAGTTGATTTAGATTATTATGTTATTAACATTTGATTAACACATGATATTCATACTGTATGTATTTCGTCATTATTTTTAGCTAGAGTCTAAAAAAAAGATTTTTTTGAAAACGAAAAATTAAAAAGAGTTTTTTGAAAAATTTTAAAGATAAAAGAGTTTTTCCTAAATATTTTTAAATTATAAGAAAATTTTACATCTTTTATCCAATATAATTATATTAAAATATGTAATTGACAAAACACCAAACAAGTATAGGCATGATAGTAGGCCCGGACAGGCTCACTCTAACTCGGCCATGGGTTGACAGGCCTGGCAAGATGGGTCGAGCTGCCCGGGTTGGCTAGGCTTAATTTATCATTTTTAAAAAATTAAAAAATAATATTATTTTTGACAAAATGATATCATTTTAGCACTTTTAATCAGGCGTTGGATAGGCGTAAATTGCCGTGACTAAACAGGTCAATTTGTTTTGTCCGTTAAATACAAAAGGTGAGCTTTTAACCTAATGCCACCATTGAATGTTCCACAATTTGTGGCTGCCACTTTTAAAACTTCAAACCATACTTGTAATCTGTCACATATAAAGATCACAAGTGCTTCCAAGTTCCTTATTTTCCTGATCTGGAAAATGGGTAGGTCAGAATCGTGCGTAGTCTTTGATTAGGTTCAGTTCACCTGATATTGTTTCTTTTCTGTTTACGGCTTCCAGAGAAAACCTGGCGTGGAAGGAATAAATCCTGACGCTACGAGGATTTTGTTACAACTGCTGCTGACTTCGTAAAAAATACAAATCGTGTGGGCCTCTCCTATAACACCAAGAAATCCATTTACTAATTTGTTGTTTGTCCTGCATGGGCTGATTGAAGCCGTGAAGTCAACCTCTTTAATGCCCTTTTATATCATAGTAAAACACATATACATCTTTTATAGTTTAAAATTTTTTAAAAAAATTTAAAATTCCTAATTTTTTTTTCTAATTTTTAGCTTTTAAGAAATTTTTTTATAAATTTTGGTTAAAAATGAACAATAAAACACATCATCATCATCATCGCACCCAATTTGAAATCCCACAATAAAGTGGGATCTGGAGAGGTCTGATAAAACATTGCAGCATAAAAATATTATTTAATTTTAAATTGCTAATTTATTAAATAATTTATTTTAAATACTTATTTTTATAAATTATTATATACCAATTCAATATAAGAATAAAAATAAAAGTAGAGGATGAAACTATTATGGGAAAAAGTATGGTTTTATTAAAATATTATAACTAAACATAAGTAATTATTTACTAATCATTCTGATAGAATTGATTAGAAGCAATAAATAATTATCAAACACACAAATACGAATTGAATTACTATTCATTTGCTGAAAGTTTACAATTGTTCTTAATTACTTGACCACACTCTCCTCAATCTCACAATTCTAATTTTTTTCAATGTTTAGAAATGCATGTAGTAAGAAGTGTTGAATTTTTTTATCAAATATCATAAATTTATTTAAGATACATGAATAGTTAAATTTTTGGAAACACCTCTCATCTGGTTAAAAGTCAGGCTGCATATTACTGAACTTTTTCAGACCTCATGTCTCAGCTAGATTTCTACTGAATGTTGTTGTTGAATAGTTCAAATTAACCCTCATAAAAAGATTCAGCAACTTTTAATATCAATGTTTTAAAAATCAAATCGATTTGATTGATTTTACAGTGAAAATATTAAACTGGTTAACTTCTGAGTTTGATTTAGTTTAATAATTTTTGTTGTTAAAAATTAATTAATTGGCTAATTTTTGTAAATTAATTAGTTTTTATAAAATAAAATAAACTAATTAATTTTCATTTAACAGTCTCTTTTTCAATCAAACTTTAATTTTTTCAATAAGTAAAGACAACTTTTTAATCATTTTTTAAATTCTTCAATTTTATTCACTCTTTAACCAATTTTATGATAGTCTAATACTAGTTAAATCTTAAATCTCCTATTTTACTGTTTAACTTCTTGTCTAGATTTGATAACACTGTATAATATGTTAAATTTAGATTAATTTCTCAAAAAGTGATATTTCTAATTTATCAAAAAGAGTAAAGAATGGGCCATTGGTGGCAATTAAATGGCCTGACCCATAGTTGGTTGCTTATATGTTAGTTCTAACCATGGTCATTATGATTGACAGCCCTACAATTAAATGTCTTAGTTTAGTTTTGAAAAGAGTTTTAGCTTCAACTTTTAGAAAATTGGATCCGATATATACAAAATTATTAAGGTCTAACCAGTTAAATTCAACATAGATAAATTGGATTTTGCATAATAATTAAATTATAAATAATGAGAAATATAAAGTAAAAATAACTTGAAAGAGCATTATAGTCTTATATAAAATATTACATGAAACATTTATAATGTATCAATCAATTAATAGGATATGTCGCATTAATACATATACGTACTTACAAAATTTATGCAATATTAAAAAAGTAAATGTACAAAATTTTCAATTAAAGAACTTTAAATTACAACATATTGTACCATAAGAGTTTTAAAAGAGTAATGAAATTATTAAGAAAGCTTTGAACATTTTTTTTATAAACAATGTAATTAATTAAAAAGATTGAGTTGAAATATTTTTCAGTGATTGAAAAAATGAAATCCTTTCAACTAATTTAATCATAAAGCTTTTGAACTATCCAATTTTCGGTTTGATTTATTTTAAAAATTCTTATTATTAAAAATTAGTTGATTTATTAATTAATTGTAAACTAATAAATTTTATTTATTTTAATAAAAATTCTGTTGTTTAGATAGATGAAGATAGTTTCCTTCTTTAATTCTATTTAAATTCTTCAATTTTATTGAATTTTTATTATATATTAATTTTATGTCGATCTAATATTGATTAAATCTTTAAACTTTTCATTTTACTTATATAATTTCTAATTCAGTTTTAAAATATTATTATTTTTTAATAATAAATGTGAAAATTCTAATATTGTATCTTAAATTGAGAGTATCAAAGAGTATATCTAATGACATTAGATACATAATGTTGTACTAAGAAGCCCACTTTCATGAGAGTACTTCATCACGAGTCTAGTGAGAAAACATGCTAGTGGCCCTTGATACCACACACCAACCCAAAATCTTAAGGCATTAGGGTTATGGGTCTCTTTCATTTATATGTTCCTCACTAATTTCATCTTTTTCTAATGTAGAATTCTCACTTACATTTGAAATTCCAACAATCTGTCCCTCAAGTGTGATATTCTACATTGAGCTTGGACTCCTCCTTGAGCGAATGCCTTTTTCTTAGCAGTTCAAGTATATGACGTCATCAAGAGCTCCTTTACTCCATTGGTCTTGGGTCTATCAGGAGTCTTCTTGTTCTTCTACGCAGGGATGGAAATCATGAGATCTGACTACCATCTCCATACTCGTCTTTTGCCGAACCATTGACTCTGATACCACTTGTTGGTGCTGGAGAGTTCACTTTTTGGGGAGTTCATCATAAGCCTAGTGAGGGAACATACTCATAAGCCTTGATACCACACTCCAACCCAAAACGTTAAAACATTAAATTTATGGGTCATTTCTATTTATATGTCTTTCACTAATTTCATTTCTTTCTAATATAAGATTCTCAATTACATTTAAAATTCCAACAAATAAGTATCCAAAGATGTAGCATAGAAAAGCTCGTGCTTGTCAATTGTCAAAGGCCACATTGTGTTTGAGAGTTCTTGACCGACTCTAAAAGGGGGCTAAATTCTCAGTCTGTGATAAAAAAAAATTATTGTCCGTGATATGGAAAAAAATAGAGAGGATTGCCGAATGTAGGACACCCCGCTGTTAAATTTGGCGGGGTGGAACACATGGCCACCCCGCCATTCAGGATGGCGGGATGGCAGGACATGGCTAAGCCACGTGGCCATCCCTCCAACCTGGTTAGTAGGATGGGGCCACCCCGCCATTGTCAGTGGCGGCGTGAAAAAGGCTGCAGCTCTTCTGCAGGGAGCCAGCATTTTTGCTGGCTTCCGTGGGTGGACACCACACATATGTCCACCATAGTTACACTACGTATATGTCCACCATAGTTATCTATTTATTATCATAGTTAAAGATACCAAAGTTATACATTCTTTTATCCATTCATCAAATTTCATTGGTTACCTATATAGACTAACGTATCTACTACAAATCTCTAGCTTTTTATATCATATACTTAGAAAAATCAATTTTCTTGGCACATCCTTCGATAGA
>JAOTAY010000005.1:42138579-42150528 GCA_025629805.1 Erythroxylum baracoense
GATGCTAAATTTACATACGGGTAAGCCACCGGTCGGTAAAGTTAGCGACGGAACACATCGGACGGTCGGTAACTTTTCCGTTGATGTTACCGACGGTTTACCTTTTCGGTCGGTAATTTTACCGACAGTAGACAAACGTTCCGTCGGTGAATTTAGCTACGGCCGAATTTCCGACGTTTTTGACCGTCGGTTTATTCCGTCGATAATTTGGTATACCGACAAAATATTTCTCTAGTCCGTCAGTAATTTCCGTCTGTAATTCACTATTTTCTTATAGTGGTATTAGGTCGAAATTCACCAAACTTGCACCACTTTTGGGTTGCTCACATACATACATGTCAAGAAGTTATTTTTAACGAAGACTTACCGAATTATAGCCATAACATTTTACACACTTAGCTATATATATGTCTCCATAAATGACATGTCAAAGCGTGATATTCAAAGTTCCTAATCGGACCATACAAATGTCAATTGTGATTTACTCTAATCCAATCTTATCATTATAGCCGATTATTCATTTCAGTTTTTAATTGTCATTAAAGATTACAATTGAAATGCAATCAAAGATTTAATTTATGGATTTATCCGTTTATCTTATTATTGTCAATTATTAGTTGTGATTGAAGGTAATATAAATAATTAAATACAAATGTGATTTAAATTATGGAATTAAACAAACTAACTAGTCAAATTATAATAATAAAAAGAAATATAATTACAATTATCACAATGTGCAACTCTTTTAAAATTAAATGATATGAAACAATATTCACCTTTTGCCAACGGTAGTGGTATCTCATGAAGATAACTAATGCACATTTACCTTTTCTTCTTTGTTCCTTTCTACATCCTTCTTGTATAAAGCCAAGCACAAACATACCCAGGTTGTATTCATTACAAATTATGCTAAATCATTAGAATGATGATATCCCACATTCCCACTAAAACAAACTAACCGCATTAGCTCTCTCTCTTCCTCTTTCGATCTATATTTTCTTACAATCTAAGCCTTGTACCACTATATATGTACATAACCTAGAAAACGTAGTACAGATCAGCTGTAAAAACCTACAACAACTTCCACGGCTTTAACAAGGAACCAATGAGTTCGGTTTGCATATCGAACTGCGTCAACGATGCACGTGACCCTAGAGTGCCGGTTCGGACCACGTACGTGAACCTCCGCAGGTGGTCGGAATCCGACGCCGAGTTCATAAGAACCGTCCACCGTGTAGGGCAAGGTATCGGGCACCCTAGGGTTGTGGATAGCATCTCCTGCAGGCAAATGTACTTAAGAAGCTACACGTTTTCGAGAAAAGAGACCGTACCAGAGAGGACCAAGAAGTGTCTGGGGAAAGTTAAAGAGAAGGTGACCAATCATGGAAAGAAGAGAAAGGAAAAGGGTCGTAAGAGAAAGTGTTTGGTGTTGAGGAAAGTGAAGGAAATCTCATGCTCTGCCTTGTTTAGGATCTTTCACAGGTTATTGTCTTGTGCTGCTAGTGTAGATGTTGTGGATCAAAAAGATTGATTTAAGAAAAGGTTTGATTTCCACTATCATTTTGTTTATTTTTGTTTAATGCATGTGTTTTTATTTCATAATGGTGAAATGGTGTACTTATATTTGTAAATTTTGGTATTTTGTTAGAGCAATTTTCCAATTTTTTGTATATGTTAATTATAATAATTTTTCATTTTTATTCTCTCTATCAAATAAATAAATATATAAAGTTCGAGCAGAATTTAAGAGTATTTATTAATGAAAAATTCTATATATCAAAGCAATCTCATAATTCCTCTCAATGAATTATTGTAGTAATAATCGATAAGTAAGATTTAATTACAGAATCGTTTTTATATCTTAAATTAGCATCCCGAAAGTTTAATTATTCTATTCTTAATTTGAAGAAGGATTAGTATCATAAACAATATAAATGGAAAGTAAAAATTTTCGTCCAATTTATCATATATAGTTAACAAAAATCTTCTTTTTAAGGAAGTTGGAGTTGATTGTAAGTTTAGTAAACTCTCTTCTACTTTAATCAAATAATCGCATGCACAATTAATCAAACTCTCATTAGGTTCCATCAACGAGACCATGTACATACCACAATTTTGCTGAAAAGTTAGTGTGATCATACAACAAGTACTGATTAGTAACTATATTAGTCAACTTTACGCCTAATGTTCATCAGGATTTTCTCATGTTTATAACTTGGTGGAAGCTTTGGATTCCCTTTTTAGGTCTTAAACAGTGTTGCAATTGACTGAATCATGGGCTAGTGATCATAAGAAATGTTGTTTTTGTTTAGAAAAAGCCTAACGTCGCGGCGAGATAAACTTTCTATCATCACTATTCTTGTAACTTACAGCTCTTAAGGTTCACTATAAACCTGAATCTGTCACTATCATTAGCATGCCAATTCAAGTAGACATGTCGAGAAGGCGTGCTTTGTTAAAGTATGGAATGTACATATGTAGCGTTGGACCCGAGTAGGTAAAGGAAATGTCTGATCCTTCAATTTCCATATTAAGCCAAATTAAGATATAAATATAATCATTCATCTGCAATAGTATGCCATTTCATTTTTCTTTCTTTCTGAACTAACTGAGGCATGATTAAGATAGGAGAAGCCTGAGAGACAAATCATCAATCATGATCATGACAAGAGAAGATTGGATAAGATTATAGAAACAGGATGAAAGATCATGTATATGAATGTATATAATGATGGTACCCACCAAACACATTGGCTTTGCCGAAACTTGGGGTCTAAGGGGCTCATCAGTATGTTTCCTCAAGCCATCTACGGGGCTCATCATCAGAACCCTGATGGGCAGGATGGGTTTCAGAGACTGATACGGTTATTCATCACTTTCTTAATCTACTTTTAGCAAAACCGCCGATTACCAGTTCTTGAACAAGTTACGGTGTAACTCTCATTATCATTTCTCTTGTGACTATCTGCCGTAACTCATTGATTTTGAAGCATTCACGAAAGTATTATGATGATTATGAAGCCTTGTTACCGAAGGAATGTAAAGGATCTAGTGAGATTTATGTCCGCCCATCATTACTACCTCTCTCAAATTCTCCAAGTGCTTTCTACTTCGTTCCAAGTTTAAGATATTTCCTTCTCTAATTCGTCAGGTTTTGTCTTCAAGTAATGGAAAAAGGGGGAAAAATACAAAAACCAAAAAGCCTCAACTTCGGACCATTTGTTCTGGTTTTGTTCCGAGCTGCGTGAGATTAAATTCTGACAACAATTCAATTCGCATAACAGAATTCTGGGGAGACATGTCCCGTTTCTAAGACGGCGTTTGCAGATTCAGATTTAGAGATGCGTTCAATGTAAGTGACAAGCTATCACTATGAACAAGCCTATCCTATACTCTGAAACTATTTCCATTATCCATGGAATTTGAGGTACTTTGGGTAGGAGTCAACAAATATGATGCATTAGATCTGACCAACTGTTAAGTATCAACATTCTACTGAACAGCTAAGCCAGAAATGTACGAATCAGCTCATTGCTGAACATGAATTCTCGTATTGGTATACTTATACCATATTCTACTCAATAACTATGCACCCAGAAAGAGAGTTATGTTTAACCAATCAGCCAAGTAAATTTACGGTTCACAACTATATGTATGAATAAAATCCATCCATCTTTCTCTTTTGGGTGACAAGGGCAACATTTTGCTGATTTAGCAAATCAAAATCTAGCATAGTCCACCTAATTATTTTTCTTGGATAATCTAAAAACAAAGCACCCCATACGTGATCTGAGGATCATTTGAGAACTCGAATCCAGTAGCAATGTCGTCAATGACTTCCAGTACACAATTAGACTTGTATTTCGAATCCCGCGAGCATTGTGCCCAAGGAACAAGAAGTTGTTAAATGAAATAATCAATATAGAAGCAGAGCATTCCCTCAACATTGTGCTTGTCATGAAAATAAAATTTGCAAAAATAAAAGGAAATCATTTAAGTGAAAAGCAACGAATCCCTTAAGGAAGCACCTTTATATCACGGTCAAATAGAAAAAAAGGCTAACACGTATGTTGAGAAAAGGAATGAAGGCCAGAAATCAACAAGGTTCCAAGATTCCTCAAATAACATTCTACAAGATTTCAAGACATTACCAGAAAATGTATGAAATGGTTACTCAAATAACATTCAGTGTGGCGGGTTGGAAAATTTCACAAAGCAAATCAACTGGAAAACTAAAGAGACAGATGAAAGGGCATAGATCAACACGTCTTGGAAGAGTATTCATAAATCAAGCCTCAAACATTGGACGTCTATGGAGGTATAACAGCTCTCAAAGTCTGGAACTATCTAACCGAAAGAAGATTGTTGTAAATTAACAACTTGCCTCTCCAGTAGAACACATTACTTCAAGGTTTCAAAAGTCCTAGAGAAGCAACACAACCGATGAAGGCCTACTAATGATGCTAACTAACAAAAACAAATTATTAACTTATCAAGTCCTTAAAAATGTTGACTAGACACCAGGTTCTTCCAATTCTATAAACAAGAACACAAACACATCCTCATTCATAACTCGAATCCTTCATATTGTCTTAATTCCAGGAGAAAGACTTTTTTCTAACTCAAGCCAAGGCCCAAGGCCCCGGACAATTCTCCTCTACTTGCAGCCAAAAGCATTTCTAGCATACATACACGGGTTACAACAGTCATCATAAACTCACACATAAAATCCAGTTTTCAATTTAGCTCCAAGTTTGATTTTCACATCGACCTTCATTATTCTCTGTCTCATATCCATCAAAGCATCAATTTAATAAGCTTTTTTCAAAATTATAAACAACCATGTCTTATGTTTCATTTGAACAAATGCAGTAAAGGACATTGAATTTAAGAGGATTATCATATTAAGCATAAGAAAATACAAAAGATTGTCATATACGAAACGTGATGGTTAATAAAAATCATACATGATTTTCATCCTACATATCAGGGAAAAATCATCACTTTCCCAAATAAAAACCCCACGAATAAAGTGCGTTACCACTAACTGACATAAATTTCTAGATCCGTTATAAAACAATCACAAAATTAAAAGGCTAAACGTAAAAGGTGTACAGAAACTGCAAAGTACCAGAGACCTGGACCAGACAACCAGCAATTTGATTAGTGCACCCACAAGTTGCGGACAAAGTAATCACATTTGCACATCATCAAGCTCAAAGTTCGAATTCTTCATCCTTGAGAGCTTCAGCAGCAGCCTCCTCTTCCTCATCATCAATAGCAAAGTATTCATTCTTTTCAACAGGCCTAAACATATAAAATATGATTGCATAAAACACCAAACTCGCCAATTCCTCGGCAGCATTACTCACCCACTGGTACTTATAATACGAAATTGTCTTAAGAGCAAACACAACAATCCGTGTAAAATACAAGTACCCAATCACAACAATATAAAACTGCCTAAAAAGCTGCAACTTGGCCAAGTTCCTTGCAGCCTTCCCATCAGTTTTAGAAGTCTCGCGCAAGGACCTGATTGACCATACAATAGGAAAGATAATGGCGCAACAACAGATGATGTCAACCAACAAAAACACTTGATTCCAGGTAACCCAATCCCTAATAAACGGTCCAGTCTCACCAATCACAACAGAGGCCACATTTGCCAGAACCTGAAGAGGAATCACAATCATCAAAACTTTCTTTTCCCTCTCTTGCAAAAATGGCTTCAAGAACGACCACCCAGTACCAATCAACACAATCACAGTAAAGAGCAACACAACCCTAATGAACTGGAATATATAAAATAACACATCCCAACCATGGGGCGTCCCGGTAACCTTAACATAATGTTTATCCTCAGCCGCACAGATCAAGTTCAAAGCTTTCATCAACAGCAACCCGCCCATCAACAAATGGATCCGATGCACAGATCTCCGATTCATATAACACACGTAAACCCAGAATCCAAGAAACCCTAAGTACAAAATGGAACAGAAGCTATAAAGTGAAGGAAGCACGGTTCGTCCTGCGGACAGGAAGTCCTTAGAACTGTCTGGTTCTACGTTGTAGACCTCCGTACGGACTTGCATCGAAACGCGAGTCTCGGGAGCGCAATTGGCGAAGAAGAGGGAGTATTCATTGGGGGCGGTTACAGGGTAGGACTGGCTGAAGGAGGAGTGGGGAGGGGGAGAGAGGTCACGGAAGGTGAAGAGAGGTTGTATGAAGTGCGAATCGAGGACGCAAAACTCTTGGTTTTGCTGGACCTCGAGGATGAGCTGGATCAGGGATTCTTCGGAGAGGAGGAAGAAGCCGAGGCCGGAGGGGCTGGGGTTGGGGGCGTTGATGGTGGAGGAGACAGAGACGGAGGAGACGGAGATATTGACGTGGCCGGTGTGGGTGAAACCGAACTTCTCGAAGAGGATCATAGCGCGATTGTCGTTGACGATGGAGAGGGTTCTGATTTCCGCAGTCGTGAGGGTAAAAAGGGAAATTATCAGGAGGAGAGGGAGGAGAGGGGAGGTTAGTTTCGCCATTTTGATTTATTGGTAACAACGGTGGTGGGGTGGTGGTTGTGGAGGTGCGAGGGAGATCTGAAGAAGAGGAGAGACGATTAAGAAAAGAGACGAAGACCACTTGTTCCTTCTTTGTTATGCTAGTGAAACGGCGTCGATAGAACGACATTTGACGTGTGAAGGAAGTGTTTCCGGTCAACGCGCTTTCTGGATTATAGACTATTCAGATAATTAACTTGATAATTTGAATTCGATGGAGTTTGACTGTTTGAGTTAAAAAAATTAAAATTAAAAGAAAATGAATATTCTTATTTTTTTTAAATTAAAACTATTAAACATCTTAAATACACACTTTTTATTTATTAATAAAAAAGTTAAATGATGTAATTGTAATTGATTTTAAATCAATTTTCTTATATTAAAATAAATTCAAATTATCTAATTTTATCTCTTTATTCATAAATTTAACATTTTTACGATAAATTAAGGGTTTTTATTAAATATAACTATGCAAAATTTATTAACAATTAAATTGAATAATTTTTAATTTTTAAAAATGCCCCACGAATTACAACCTTCAATAAATATTATGAAATTAAAATTTTCAAATAAATATTATAAAAAATTGATTTATTATTAGATTAGATACTAATTTTAAAGAATTATTTAATAACTATTATCTATTTTTTAAATAATGTAAATTGTTTTTGATAAATGCTTTTCAATAAAAATACAACTTTTTATACCATATATAAAAATTAAGGATTAGGGTTCAGATTTGAGGTTCGATCGGGCTTGAGACAGGCTCAAACTTGAGCGCTACTCAACCTTATCCTATTTTTCTAATTTTAAATTCTAAAATGATGTCGTTTGGGCACAGCCACCGATCCACCAAACATTAATCACGTAAAACTTTATGAAGCATTAAATAGTATTTTGGTTTCATCTTCCACTTTGCTTTCCCGAGAAGTAAAAGGATAAGCTAATCAAACATCAATAATGGATGAAGAGAAGAAACTTAGAGGGAGAGAGTGAAATTGAGAAGAAGGTAGAGAGTTATATTTTTATTTAACTAAATAAGATACTTTCCGCGTCATCTTCTTCCTCTATGTCCCTCTTAACACTGCCTTCCTCTTTGAAAGCCCTGTTCATAGGGTTGCCTTTCGGAAGTCTCTTCTGGAGATCGAAAATTGTCTTTCATCAGGGGAGTCATTCGACCGTTAGATGAGCACCTACGCGACAGGCTTATTATGAAGTTAAAACGTCCTTCACGGCAGGATTATTGCTGTGGGAGCTTTGTGTTGGTAGCGCTCCACATGCAGGTGCCAGTTCAGAGACATACCTTTTAAGTTGTGAGATACGATTACTGCTAAGAACTCGCTTCCATATGTGGAGAATCTCAAATGCTTTATTTCTAAAGTCTTGCTCAAGAATGCAATGAGGTACTTATTCTGTTGAAGAACAGCTTCTATGCTCGTCCCACTTGCAGCATCTGCATCTTCTATAGTGAATGGTTAAGTGAAATCATGTAATGGTAAGATTTCACTGTGACATCAATTGGAATATCACCTGCAGATAAACAAGTCAAGAACACTACACAGAATAAATACAGAAAAGGCTTGGGTGGTGTGGTGCCCAGGGGAGGAGCTAGTGAGGGACGAGCCCCCACGCTAGCCCCGGCTTCCGCCAGCCAGACCGCCACCACCAACCCGCCTGCCACCACCGGCTGCCACTGCCAGTCGCCACCATCTCCCTGTCAGCCCGCCAGCCCGCCACACCACCATCTCCTTCTGATCTGAATGAAATGACTGAACCTCAACGGCTCAACCCACTGCCAACTTCTTTTTCTTCCCCCTTTTCTCCTTTTCTGCCCACCGCCGTTCTTCACTTCTGCCCACGCAGCCCACCGCCGTTCTTCACTTCTTCTGCCGCCGACTGCCGACTGCTCACTCAGCCCCGGCTCCAGGACATTCCTGGCTCCGCCATTGGTGGTGCCTGCCATGCTGGCGACCTGCAAGGTGGGGGTTCGAATCTTGGAGGCAATCTTTAAGATTTGGGCCCCTTGTATGGTGAGATCAGTGGGTAAGCCCAAGTCCCTGGTCAGTTGAGGCACATCCCGCGATTTACATCTTCCACCAATCCCGAGGGCACAGGAGGTGGGGGCTCCTAATGTTGGAGTTCAACATTTTTTTGAGTTTATGCACCTTGTCTCCTCAAACTATTGGGACCAAGAACTAGTGCTCTTTCCAATGTTGATTCCCTTTTTTTTCCACATCCAGTTATTCCTAAGAAATCAAATGGGTTGGAGCACCTTGTTTTGTAAGGGTGTTCTAACCCTGTGTTACTTAATTTTGTCCATATTTATGTTAACCTCATATAAATGTGTAGATAAAATTTAATAGAATAGGATAAGAATTAGTTAACCGGAATAGAAGATCTATTCCCAAAATCAAATATATATTAGTTCTTTATATAAGCATATAATAATCTCATTGATTGTTGATCTAAAAAATTTTCAAGTAACCAAGTTGTACTTCCACTGTAATGATCCAATTTCATTATTTAGGCCAGACTTTTGATTTTGGCATGAAAAGTTATAAGAATAATCAACTCTTGCAGTTGTTATAGAATTAATATATGCTAATTGTAGTTGTCTCTTAAGGGCTAATCTAATTTAGGAATGATAATGGGTACATCCAGGTCGAACTTGTCACTGGCCTAATTCAACCTAAGTTACCCACCACTCATTACCTGCAGTCCAGAGTGGGCTCAACCTTGAGGACAAAGAACAAAATAAAGCAAAATAGGGGCAAGTTAAGAGTAGGCCCTGGGCAAGACAAGAAGAGCACCTGCCGAGGTCCCACTATTGACATGTCTCTATTTTGCTTCATTTTATTCTTTATGAAAATCTACTTTGACGCTCATAAAAATAAAAAGAGATAAAATAAGATCTTTTTTTACTTTATCCAGAACTTATAAAACATTAGGAACGGGCCTGATATGGAGCTTGATCCAAATACTACAAAACGATATTGTTTGGTATAATTAACTAGAATAGGATTGTTTTGGTGCGAGAGTTAGGATAATTAGGGTCAAATTTCAGCCTATTTTTCTAAGTTTAAACTTGACCTAAAACTTGGTCAACTCAAGTTTATATCGATAACTTCAAATTAAGCTAAACTTTAAATAAGCTTTTATAATTCAAAGTTTTGGAAAGAAATGACAAAGAATCAAACTAAATTAACTCGATTTAGTTTTGATTGAGTTTTGAGTACGAAAATTATGATACTAAAATATCTCCTTATATATATAATAATAACTTAAATTATCTTATTTCAAAATTTATAATCGATTGATTTAGAGATGTTGTTTATATTTGACTAAGTTAAGAAAAGTCCATTTCAATTCAATATACGAATTTAAACTTTTTAAATATAGTTGAAACTCGAAAAGTGCCTGAGATAAGTCTTTTTATCTAAGTTTGATTGAATTTAAGTTCTAATTTATTACACTACAAGAAAAAAGTCGTCTAACGATAGACATTGCCGACGTAAAATATAAACATTCCGTTAGTAAGTCAGGTTAGCGACGAAATTTACCGATGGACAAAGATATCGTAGAAACGGCCATAGGTAATAATTTCTGACGAACAACAGGATGTCCATCGGTAACTTTACCGACGGGAATGATTGTTCCGTTAGCAGATTTGCTGACGATATCTTCTAATACATCGGTAAGTTTGTTACAGCATTACCATTGATTATGTTTGTTCCGTCGATGAGTGTACAGACGGTTATTTTGCAGCAAATCTTGTCAGTAAATTTAGCGACAGAATTGGTTATTCCGTTTGTGATTACCGACGGTTTATTGTGTTCCGTCAGCAAATAGAATTGATTTTACTAATGGAACAACTAATGTCTGTCGGTAAAGTAACAAGAATTTTTTTAAAATATACCGTCAATAAATTTTATTTGAAGATCTTATGGTTGATTTATATTTTAAACAGTTATGAATTATCTGTGCATAATAATTTAAATTGTTTATACATTTAATTTGTTTAAACAGAAATTTAGTTGATGATATAAAGTTAAAATTATCTTAATTGATAATAAAAACATTAAATTATACATGATAAGTATTTGTAATTCAAATGAAATGACTACAAGTACACTATTGATTTGGTGACTGTAAATGCTCTGATTGGTGCAATGAGGTGATACCCCTCCCCTTCAACTCATCTACCTTATTACGGAGCTAAGCTATATACTCCATCAATGTCTGCATTGTGCTCCGAAGCTCTTGGACTTCATTGATTGTAGACCGCCTACTAGATATTGTTGTACTGGACGTGGAGGATTGCGAATAACATGTATTCGCAAATGTACCTAAGCCGAATATCTTTCCACGACAATCCCTACCACCCACTGCATAAAGATAGATCTGAGTCTCATCAACATCTTCAGACTACTAAGATTGTCGTAGAATGCTTTCTTGTATTTGGTCCTATCAGAAGGCAATATTTATATTAGTAAGTGATAATTATTAAGCATTAATATTAAACTATAAATTTCACATACATTTACGGGCTGTTTGGTTCAAGGAATATAATAGATAAGGAATAGAATAGTTATTCTTAGGAATAAAAATGATGAGGAATAGAATAGAATAGGTATTACTTTGTTTGGTTCAATGAATGGAATAGAGGAAGAATTTCTATGCCAGTGTTTGGTTTGAAACTATAAACTTAGAATGACAAAGAAATAAGTAACAAAAAGACCAAAATATCCTTATCCTTATTATTAATGTTGTTATTATTAGTATTATTATTATTGTTATTATTATTATTAAATTCCTTATTATTATTAATTTCCTTGTTATTATTAATAAATTTATTAATTAAATTTTTTTATTATTATTAAATTCCTTAATCACATCATCATCATCATCATCATCATCATCATCATCATCATCATCATCATCATCCTTTTTATTATTAATTTTCTTCTTATTATAATTAAATTTATTATTGTTATCAATGTTTATTATTATTATTATTAATATTCTACTTATTATTATTCTTGATATTATTAATTTTACTAATTATATTCTTATTAATTATTATTAATGAAATTTATTATTTTTACTAATTATATTTATTTTTATAATTAAATTCCTTAATTATATTTATTATTATTATTATTAAATTTCTTATTATAATTAAATTTAGTATTATTATTATTATTATTATTATTATTATTATTAACTTTATTATTCTTATTATTATTAATTATCATTATTAATTTTATCCATTATTTTTATTTTTATTTTTGTTATTAAATTCCTTCTTATTATTAATTTTCTTCTTCTTCTATTATTATTATTATTATTATTATTATTATTATTATTATTATTATTATTATTATTATTATTATTA
>JAOTAY010000005.1:42155899-42171240 GCA_025629805.1 Erythroxylum baracoense
AGGAGAAATAATATAAAATATTATTAATTATATATAATTTTTGTGGACCGTAATAAACGAGTTTGGAAAAAAAAAGTTTAGGATTATAAGAAATAATTGATATTAAGAAAAATTATTGAGGGTATATTAGTTAGTATGTATTTATTAGTTTACGTTCCATTCTAAACTCTTCGAATCGGAAATTTCTTGTTTTCACTATTTAAGATGAAATGAAACGTAACATGAAATCCTCCGCTTTCATCCCATTTTATTCCATTCCATTATAAAATATAGAAGAATGTTACGCTGCCTCCCATTCCATTACTAACCCGTCAACCAAAAAGAGCCCGTTCAAGAAAAGAACTTCACGCTGGCATGGGTTCAGAGGCTGCTGCCAAAGTGTTACGAGTCACACCTTGTAACTGTAAAAGAATTTAAAAATTCTGCAACATCAGTCATAGAAAATGAGAATTTAAGTTTTAGTTATGAGGATAAGTATTTGCCATGGGAAAAGGATTCTTCCATTATTCTTGGAATGCAGAACTCGGGTTAACTTTTATTTTCCATCTAGTTTACGTTCAAGAAAATGGTATAGTGGGGTTTGGATGGACTGAAGGGAGAAAAATGAGAAACTCAGGAACATCATAGTTAAAGGGAAATGCCTTGGAGTCTTCATAATTCAGCCATGTATCAGTTGGGTCCCCTGAGTGCTAGACTATACTGCACAAGCAAACTTGCGAAGCAGCAACACCGATGCATTCGGTTTGCCACTTCTATCTGTAGTTCAAAGCAGGGAATGGTAGCCATGCAGAATAGATAGTGAAGATTGCATTATTTCACTCTTTTTCAGAAAATAACCGTGATAGCAACTCAGTTTGTTGAGACAGCTTCTTGCTGTGGACTTTCTTGACACCTGAATAGTGATCAGATAAAACATAACCAGTGAGATCCTTGAATTCCTTTTGGCATTCTTCATGGATGCATTGGTTTGCTTTGAAAATGGATATATGAAAATGAGAACTGGTATTTTTGGTATTAAACAATGCTCTGGTATAATTCTAGCTAACCCTCCTGCGACTTTGGCTTCCAGTTTAAAATTGCAAGCCTAGAGGTAATAATTTCATACTTGCAGTTCTGATATGAACTGGAACTTTTGAGCAAACCACTTACTATGCGTGCTTAGAGGTAATAACGCAATCCTTTCTATGCGGGCTTTGGAAATAGAGATACTGTCACACTGATGAGCTAAAAGGGTTGGCATTTTTGCAGCAGTCTTCCGGCAAGGTTCGGATTTGGGGGGCCAGTCCAACCTGGCCGAAAGGTCCGAGACATAAACCAGGAAGATGAGCCAAGTACAACAGAGAGAAGTATATTTGAATGTCCAGTAATGTGTCTGACTCAGGATTTTTCATAATATAAACAAAAAGAAGTTCCAATTACCTCTTCTTATCTTCTAGTTTTTTTCACTGTTATTGTAATGATACTGGATTCTGTCTATGTTTTTCCTACGTAAATGTTGGCTTGGAGGATATAAGAAAGTCTTTGATGGATACGAATTACACCTCGACAACTGCAACTTCAGTGGGTATCCACTACAAAAGTTGCTACATGGCTACATGGTAACTTTACTGTGTAAATTCTCTCTTCTTTGACGATGAAACGTAGACACTTTCAGCTCAGTCAGTACCAAACTTCTGCCACCTTACTGTTTCAGTGGGCTTCCTGGTCTTTAGCTACATGTTACTCTCTTACTTGGTCAATGGATACAAGACTGAAAGACTTTTACTTCCCCGATGTCATCATTTTACCCTTTACCTTGGCTTTTGTAATCTCGTACTTTTGGATTGCCTTCTCTGACTTCAGACAAGTTTTTCCAAAGTTATCTGCTAATGCTAGTGGAAGCTTTTTAACTCATTGGAAAAAAGTTAAAAAGAACGAGTCAATGAAGTCCTTCTAGAGGGTACAATCATTCAGTTTAAGGTTTAAAATCTCTCTTACGTATCCGGAACGAAATTTTCTGTACCCCTTAATTTGTACTAACTTTATTTCACATTATTTTTTTCACGTAAATATGTAAGACTTAGAGAAATATATGAATAAGATCACGTAGAATAGAGTTGGTATAAGCTAATAGATAAAAAGGATTTGATCCTTACATATCTCACTTTAAATTGATAAGATATTCTATATCACTTACTCAGTACTAACATATTTTATTTATTGGTTGATAAAAACAGATCGATAAGATCTGCTGGCGTAGAATAAGAACTGGTAAGTAATATAACAGATCTCATCTGTACTTCAAAAGGTGATCGACTACTCTTTATTAATTAATAAAACAAGTGATTTGCTGAATATTGAGTGCATCTAATAATTTATTGAATTCACACCTAAAAGGTCGTTACTACAAATTTCACTAATATTCAGGTTAGGTTAATCATCTTATAAAAAGTACTTTGTTTAATCATGTTTTGGAACTTTTTGCTTTGTTCGTAATGAAGTCAACAACATGGTGTTAGAAGTCCCAGGTATAGCTAAAGGAACAATGTTGACCAGGTCAAATGGGACATCATAGCCACAAGTGATAGGCCATCAACAGTTTCTTATAAATTATATGACTATTGAACAGTATGGATCTCTCTCTTTTTCCTCTCTGTCTCTGCCTCTGTCTCTGTGCATGTGTCCATTATTGAATTCTGAGTGCAAAAGAACAGGCTTTGAAATATGGGCTAGGTGTTTCAAAATTTTTTGAACTTTTGTTGCAGAGAAGCTTGTGGATGTTACTGAAACTAACAGAGGAACTGTTCTATACTGTACTCAATTAAGTTATGAAACTAACTATAGTTCTTGGAATATTACGCGTGCCTTCTTTCAGGAACATCCATCTGCAATCTTCTTCTTCTGAAAATATGCTGTGAAATACTGAGCAATGAAGCATACATGCACAAATCCTTGGAAACATGCACGAGTACATGATAATACTCAATTGCAAAGCTGGATCTATTGAGGATTCCCATTTCCCAAGTAGATATACACTATCTTTTGCACATTATGAATCCACTATATGGGAATAGACCCCATGCTTGTCTTGATCTATTTATATTGCATAGTTACTATCATATTCATGACAACTATTTAAACATGTTGGGTATGGAATCTAACTCTCAAGAAAAACAAACTTCACTATCAACATCTTCATGTTGGGGGAAGGTTTCTCACTTTTCTGCACAAACACTCTTTTACATTCAAGGTACTAAAAGAGCATTGGATAAATGAGTCAAAGGGCATGAATGAGCTAGCTTCTAGCTCCAGCAAAGTCTTAACACTCATGTATATTGTCCATGCATTATTATAAACATCATCACCTAGTGAAAGTTTCACTTAAATGCAAGGTCTGGAAAGGTCTAATAATACGCAATTTTACTCCTACATAATAGATAGGTTGTTTCTAACAAATCCACTTGTAGTGCAAATTAATAATAATACAAAATATCAATAAAAACATATAAAATTATGTAATACAATACATATTTACAAATTTTTGAAGAATAAATCACTTAATGCATATAATATATAAATAAATGATATTTATAAATTTTAACGTGTCATAATTCTTAATTAGTCATTCTTTTTGAGATAAATTGAATTGAACAGCAACTTATGACTCAAACCAACAATCTTTTGAATTAGAAGTACTGGTTATGCATTATTGAAATGTTGATAAGACTGTTCAAACTTAGTACATAAACTTCCTTAAGTGTCAAGTGTTTGTCGCTTACCTCAATATGGTAATCAAATTTTGCCATTGTTGTGGTGGACTGAGACTAAAGGGAATCTAGATGTTTTCATGCTATACTATATCAATAGCCTAAATACAGATGATGGCTTCTTATGAAATTGATTGAAACAAGCAATACAAACATCATGTGGTCACTAAAATGAAAAATGAAACATACATTTTCATGTGACGAAATAGAAAGTAATAATGAGGAATAATTCAAACAGAAAAAATAGATAATCTTTCTGCATGCTATTGTTTGGAACCATTCAGGAGCTTTTTTGTTAAAGAAAAGTTGAAAATCTGACAAATTCCTTGCAATAAAATGTTTTTAATTTTCTACCTTGGAACCATCTTCACTTTAAATGATGCTCTGCCCTCTCCCTTCTCCACCAAGCTCACCTCCCCATAAGCATCTGCACATGCATACATATACACAACACTTTATAGCCGTTGAAACAGGTTTAGAGAGAAGAAGAGTATAGATTAGCTGAGAGATGGCCACAAATCAATCTTCTTGCATGTTTGCAGAAGATGAGTACATTGACATTGAAGTAAGCTCTTCTGCTTCATCGAACTTAATTTGTTACTCCATTAGATCTCCACCACAGAGCAGAGAGTTTGAGTTCCAAATGTCTTCACAGTCTCATGACAGAGAAACCAATGCTTCTCCAGCTGATGAACTCTTCTACAAAGGAAAACTCCTTCCTCTGTTTCTTCCTTCTAGATTACAAATGGTTCAAAAACTCCTTCAAAACCCCATAACTACTAGCTTTGAGAGCAAATCTCAAGAACCCTTTATAGAAAGCTATCCACTTTCCTTCATTACTAGCTCCATTAAGCCTCTGAGTAGCTCCAACACTCCATTGGAGTTCTGCAACATCTCAACCTCAGAGTCAAGCAGGGTCAGTAGTGAGCTCAACCTAGACGACTATTGCTTTGAATGGTCTTCTGAAATCAACAGTTTCATTGGAGATCAACCAAAGAAGTCGAGGACCAAGAAGCTCAAGCAATTAACTTTTCGTCAAAAGCTCAAAGCTTCAAGTGCGTATCTCAAGTCATTGTTTCGCAAATCTGGATGTACCGACGATTCGTGTTCTAAACCAGCTGACAATGCAGAGACAGGAAGTGATTCCAAAAGTAAGGTTGGCTTGAGCAATTGCATCAAGGGAGCAAAGAGGCACCCTTTTGGCAGAATTGATAATGAGAGATACAAGAAGTGTAGTACTCTAAAGAAAAGTATAGAGAAAGATATGATTGAGGATGGTTTCTTCATCAACCAAAGGAGGTCCTTCTCTGGGGCGATTCAATGGCATAATACAACTAATAATAAATCGTCTGGTTCTTCGTCCACATCTTCTTCTGATTCTTTGTCCACAGCTTCATCATTTTCATTCAGTTCCAATGGCTTCCAAGATCTACATTTTCTCAAGAGAAGTGGCAGTGCAAACTTAGAGATTGAGAATCCAATTGAGGGAGCCATTGCTTATTGTAAAAAGTCTCAGGAACTGTTTAGTCCAAGAAAATCTGCAAGTGATTCTTCAGAGTTTGCAGTTTGTAGGGATCAAGAGCTGTTTATTCCGAAATGAGCATTACAATTTTATTCTGCAGCTTTAGTACAGATCAAGTTGAGGTTTTTTTATTGTAAGCTCTGATGAGTCCTCTGAAGTTTTCTGCTATATCAAATTAAGACATCATGAGAAAACAGGGACTCATTTTTCCTTCTATAATTTCTTCTTCAACCTATTTCTACCATCTGATCAAATCTATTGAGCTGATCAGTAACTATTGTGAATTAATGTATCGTAGCAACTAGAATTCTATACAAAATTCTCTTGCATTGTATTAGAATATACTACATAATTTCGAGTTGTAATAGTCACACCAGTTCGTACATTGGAATATCGAAAAATATTAAATAAGTTTGAAATTTTAAAAAATTAAAGTATTAAATTGAAAATATATTTTTATTAAATATTTTGTTGTTATGCCCAAAAATAAAATATTTTTATGTTCATTTAATAAATTGATTTTTACATCAATTTAAATATATTTTAATTTTAATTATAATAAATAATTAAATTTTAATTTTATAAAAATTGAGAAATTATTTATAATTTTTAAAAAATAATCCAAAATAATATCTGATTCTATATCAAATTAGTACTAAAATTAATATAACTTTTAATCGATATTTTAAAAATCAGACCGAAAGTTAAATTGGTATGAAAAGAGGTTTAAGGCTTAAATAGTTCAATCGGCATTTGATCGTCATAAAATCGACTAAAGATTAAATAAAGTCAAAGAATTTGAAATATGATTGAAAGAGATTGTCATTATTATTTGAAGAATTTGAAGTTTAATTGAAAAATAATTATTAAATAAAAATTAATTAATATATTTTAGTTTATAAGAACTTATTAACTTATAAAAATTAACCGATTTATTAATAAACTTGATTTTTAACGATAACAGTTATTTTTTCTTTATTTTAATAAAATAAAATTTTTAATTAGCAAGAAGGACTATTGATAACCACTTAACGTTAACTTGGATCCTACTTTGAAATGGCTTGGCAGCCAAACTCCTGAGTTATTCTATTGGGGTCAAGTATCAGTCTTTTTTTTAATCCAAAATCAGTGGACTGATGAGAAACATCATTATCAGTTTCAATCCTCTAAAAAGTGCTGACTGCTGAATGCCCTTTTCAGCAAAGGTACCAAAAGTTTTATAGTAAAATGGCTTCTGAAAAATCCAGGTCTTTTGTGACTTGGGGGTTCTTTTTCTCCCCGATAGATTCTTACAGCATTATCCCAACCCTTTCCATTCCTGAAGAAGGAACTGTGGAAGATACGATAATTGTGGCGCATGGAAATGAGCAACATCATCTTTTTGTATATTTTTTTCTGCACCGAGAAAAGTTGAAAAGATTAGTCAAAAAGAATTTGTGAAAAAGTAACATTGCAGAAATTAATATATTCATTTAAATATATGCTCAAATAGGGATGGCAATGGTCAATTTTGTCAATTTTTTAAAATAAAAATTTTAAAATTAAAATTGTAAAAAAAGTTTTTTTAATTGAGTTCAAACCTAGACTCAGCCTATTTTTAAAATAATTTTTAAAATTAAAAATGTAAAATAACTTCTTCTTTTTAATTGAATCTGAGCTTAAGCAGCCTATCCAAGATCCAATTCTTTTAAACAAAATAATGATGTTTTGTTTAGAATAGTTGAGCTTCAGGTCACTCTGAACCTAAGCCTAACTCATGAGTTAGTCTATTAAAAATACTTAAATCTAAGCTGATAGAGCGGTCAATATTTATCCCGGTGCTCAAATTTACCAAATAAATCCTACTAAATTAATGGGTTACAATATAAAATACTCATATTATTAGAAACAAATATCTTTAAGATGTTTGAAAGAAATCAAATTCATACCTATCGTGATTCCAAAAATAGAAATCTTCTCGCATCTTGTTGCTCTGGTCCTTGTGATCTACACTAAACATGGGACTTAAAAAACACGTCAACTTCATTTTCGACACGATAAGAAGAAGTGTACAAGGATCAATGGACATGTCAAGGTAAGTGTAGCACCCACAAAAACATTGTGACAAGCAACTCAATTCCATGGATATTGAAAAAGGTTATCTAGAAGACTATCGTGTTCTCCATGTCCTTACTGCACTAGACATTATACCCTAGCTACGACACAACACGGGACATGCACTTAATGCACCAAGAACATCGCACACGTATTGAAATGTACTTATCAGTACAGAAAGAATCCTGATATGTGGTTTAACAAGATATTCCTAGATATAATACCATTACAAAGATATTTGTATACTCAACTGATAAGTTTTTGGACCCTCGTCTGCTGTATAGAATTTTAAATTTGCATTCGAACCGTGCATGAGTCATATATTCTACATAACGTTATTTTTGTCAATGTTATATATCCTTTTTCATCCTGCTCAAGTCAAACTGTTCAGACCCTTTAAAGATTTTAATCAAGGAGCACGCAAATTCCAAAAGCACATATGTGTTCATCCAAAAAGAACTTATGTGCTAGTAGATATTTACCTAAACCGGTACAAAATTGATCGGATTACCAAAATTCACCTTCTCTTCAAACTTAACTCTCTCTCGTGAATGCCCTTCCCAAATCCTAGCGTGTCGTGGATGAGCATTGAATCCTCACCACAGTCGATTGATTACATGAAACGGTTCTGCAAAGTTTGTTTTTTCATACAGTTTCTTGTAGTGACAACGGATTTTGGATATCTCATCATCAATTCAACTTCAAGTTTTTTTTTCCATATATTTTTCTCGATAACCAAGCAGAACATTAAGTGGCGCTCTGCTTGAAAAAACTGTTGAGCTAACTTTGATTAATTGCTTTGAAGCTATGTCAAATTTCATATTCAATATGTATATATATATAGCAACGTCTCATAAACATATGTTCATTGTTGTAGAAAGAACATATTACAGACTATGACCGGCAAAGAAAATTGGTCTGCATCATTAAGACAACCAGAACTAAGCAAATAAGGATGTCTCCTTTTAGTAATGAAATTAGAAAATATCCCAATAATTAGTAGCTGTTTAACTACTCAGATTTTAGAGCATCTCTGAGTGCTACTTGTGCATACCGAAGAAGATTGAAGCAAAGCACGTGGCATTGTGGGGTTCCGTTTGAAAGTAGATCAAAGTGAGTTATGTCAGGAGAAGACATGATTTTCTAACATATTAAATGCAGGATTACATGGCACTATAAAAATTATAGGTGACACATGGAGATTTAGAATTGAAACGTGTCTATTGCTGATTGGTGGTACTTTGTTATAGAAAAATGTGTGACTTGTACACGTAGCAAACGTAGGTAAACCTGACATAAAACTTTGGGACACATTTCCGAAATTTATTGGTACACATTTCAGGTATTGTCCTTTTTGGTGTGTCCAGCGCATCGCATGACGGACATGACAGAAGATGGTTATGGAAAATGAATCTTTCACCTTACTTTTGAAGCATATTTTACAGATATTTATACAATATAGCTACTGTACAGCTGGTAAAACGAACAACGAAAAGAGTGCGCTGATGTATATACAAAATGGCATGCGTAAAACAAATTCAGAACAGATAAATTAATCATGTATTACACCCCTCAAGCTGGAGCATAGAAATCTTGTATGCCCCGCTTGGGAAGAGTAGAAGAAAAGAAATTTTTAGACAAAGCTTTGGTGAAGCAATATGTGAGTTGATGAGTAGAAGAGCAAGGAAGTGGATAACTCCAGCCTGAAGTTTTTCACGGACAACATGGCAATCAAATTTTATATGCTTTATTCGTTTGTGAAAAACTGGGTTATGAGCAATATGCATGACAGATTGGTTATGATAAAAAAGCAAGGCAGGGAAAGGATGAGGTACGTGAAGATCTTGTAACAAATGTGTGACACCATTGAAGCTCACAACAAGCAGTAGCCAACTCTCGATATTTGACCTCAACTGATGAGAGAGAGGCTATCGTGTTCAAATCTAGGATCAAAAAGACAGAAAAAAGAACTGAAGAGGAAAAGGAAATATTTTTTCTTCATTTCTAACGATGAAAGGTGAACAGAGAGCACGATTTTATACGGCTTTTCTAACTAACTCTAATAACAAACTTTGCTAGCTGACAAAAGGGAATAAGAATAAAATCTAACCAATCAATTTAATAACAGAATAACAAATTATTTATTGCTTCAATACTCCCCCTCAAGTTGGAGGGTGATATATATCAATCACTCCCAACTTGGAAAGCAAGTATGAATGCTGTGGAACTTCAAGGGCTTTTGTAAATATGTCTGCTAATTGCTCCTTGGTTGAGATGTGTCGTGTTTGCAATAATCCTTCTTGTATGCTCTCTCTAACAAAATGGCAGTCTATATCAATATGTTTAGTCCTCTCATGGTAGACTGGATTAGTAGCTATCTGTATTGCTGCTTGACTGTCACAAAAAAGTTCAACTGGTTTGCATGCCTTAATCCCCAACTCTGTGAATAAACCAAGAAGCCATTTCAATTCTGCAACAGTTGATGCCATACTTCTATACTCAGCCTCTGCTGATGATCTTGAGATTGTACTCTGTTTCTTGGATTTCCAGGAAATCAGTGAATTCCCAAGCTTTATGCAGAACCCTGTTACAGACTTTCTTGACATGAGACATGATGCCCAATCGGAGTCACAGTAAGCTGATATCACAAGTTTTCCTGCTGATGAGAGAAGTATCCCCTGGCCTGGATCTTTCTTGATGTATCTTACCACTCTCAAAGCTGCATCATAATGAGACTTTTTTGGCTTTTGCATGAACTGACTAAGATGTTGCACACTATAGGCAATGTCTGGCCTAGTGTGAGTCAAATATAAGAGTCTACCAATCAATCTTTGGTATATAGTAGCATATGCTAAAACAACATCATGATTCTTAGGCTGCAATGCTTCATCATATTTTGCAGAAGTGAGTTTCAAATTTTGCTCTAGAGGAGTGTTGGCAGGTTTTGCATTCATCATTCCAATGTCATCAATCATCTCTAAAGCATACTTTCTCTGAGTAACACAATCCCTGCACTTGACCTTGACACTTCAATGCCAAGAAAAAATTTCAAATTGCCAAGATCTTTCATCTTGAAGCTTCTATGCAAAGTAGACTTCAATTCATCAATAAGTTCTATGTCATTTCCAGTAATCAACAGATCATCAACATAGATTAACATTATAACCTGCCTAGACCCTACAATCTTAGTAAACATGGAATAATCATATTTGCTTTGACTATAACCATTCTGAATAAGAGCCTCAGACAGTTTCAAATTCCATTGCCTTGAGGCTTGTTTTAAGCCATACAAGGATTTAAGCAACCTGCATGCCATGTGCTCCCCCTGGTTGCTAAATCCCTCTGGAAATTTCATAAAGAGCTCCTCCTGTAAGTCTCCTTGCAGAAATGCATTATAGACATCCATTTGAAACAAAGGCCAATTATAGAAAGCAGCAATAGCAATGACACTCCTTACAGTTACATGCTTAGCTACCGGTGAGAAAGTTTCTTGATAGTCAATACCTTCTCTTTGATTGTATCCCTTGGCAACTAGCCTTGCTTTGAACCGTTCCACAGTGCCATTTGAGTGATACTTGACCTTATAGACCCATTTGCAGCCAATGGGAACTTTTCCAGGAGGAAGAGAAACCACTTCCCATGTGCCATTTGACTCCAAAGCTTGAATTTCCTGTTGCATAGCATCTATCCAACACTTATGCTTAATTGCCTCAGAATATGTTTTTGGTTCAACTATTTGGCAAATGGATGCTGAGAAAGACTGAGTTTTTAAAGGTAAATGAGCATACGATATGGTTATTGGATACTGACCTTTTATTGCAAGTGAAGAGGATGATGCTGATGGGGGATTAGTGAAATGATAATCCTTATGCCATGCTGGTGGATGTGAAATTCTGCTTGATCTCCTTGTGGTCGCTGATGAAAGAGGTGGAAATGAGGCACTGTCAAAGGTGAAAGGTGGTGGATCAGGTGGATGTGGTGGAAGATTATTTGATGGAGCTAGAGGGGCAGGATGTGGTGGAGGTGCTGAAGAGGTTGGATTTTGTTGTGGTGAGGTAATTTCTGGTGTAATGTTCAGGTAGTCATGATCTTCTATGTGACCAAAGCTTGTAACAGGGAACATAGGTTGCTCTGAAGGTGTGAGTTTGAAGGGAAATATGTGTTCATGGAAGACCACATTTCTGTTGACAAACAGCTTTTTGGTGTGAAGGTTAAGTAGCACATATCCTTTTTGGACAAGGGAGTAACCTAAGAAAACAGATGGGATTGCCTTTGGGGAGAATTTATCATGATAATATGGGACACTAGCATAGCAAAGGCAGCCGAAGACTCTAAGGTGGTGTAGTGGTGGTGGCTTCTTATGTAACATCTCAAATGGGGACTTCCAGGATAAGACTGAGGATGGCAAACGATTTATAATGTAGCAGGCAGCTAGAATACTTTCCCCCCAAAACTTAGAAGGTAAATTTGAATGAAATTTTAAGGCTCTGGCAGTTTCAAGTAAATGTCTATGTTTCCTTTCTGCTACCCCATTCTGCTGTGGTGTATCAACACAAGAACTTTGGTGCACTATCCCAAGGGTATTGAAAAGTGGGGTACATTCCTTATTAAAAAACTCAGTCCCATTGTCACTTCTAACAAGCTTAACAGTGGTTGAGAATTGGTTTTGGACTAGGGTAAGAAACTGTTTTACAGTGGTGCATGTGTCATGTTTGGTTTGTAACAAGTAGATCCAGGTCATTCTGGTATAGTCATCTACAATAGTTAGGAAGCATCTGTGGCCACTGTGGGTTGAAATTCTATAAGGTCCCCATAGGTCAATGTGTATCAAATGAAATGGACATGGTGCTCTTGACATGCTATTAGGGAATGGAAGTTTAGATTGCTTGGCTAATGGACAAACAGGACAAGAATGAAGATCATGTTGCACGTTCAAAACAGAATGTAATCCATTAATTTTTTTCATTGTGGATACAGAGGTGTGGCCAAGCCGAGCATGCCATACATTAGGTGAATGCTGAAAAGACATAAAAGAGCTAATGGAATAAGGAATTTTGGTGTTCACAGTAGTTGTTGTGCAGGTTGATGATGCACCAAACTGTTGAAGAAAGTAGAGGCCTCCATGCTCCTTACCAATCCCCATCATCCTCCCACTGCAAAGGTCCTGCAAAACACAATGAGTTGGGAAAAAAACCACTACACAGTTAATATCTTTGGTCAGTTTGGAAATTGAGATCAAGTTATAATGGAAATCAAGTATATATAGGACATTGGTAAGGGTATGAGTTGGAGAGAGCTTATGGTTGCCAATATGGGTGACTGAGGCTGACCTACCATTAGGCAATTGAACATAAGAGTGATTAGATGCAGATACAACAGAATCATTCAAATTAAGAAAGTCAAATGTCATGTGGTTGGTGGCCCCCGTGTCAAGGATCCAACCAACTGTCTGTTTGGCAGAAGATGAAGCTATACCTGCCATGTTTACATTTGCTGAAATTGGTGGTTCTTTCTGTAAGAGCTGAAGAAGTTGCTGGTATTGTGCAGCAGACAAACTTAGTGGTGTTGGAGCCTTGACATTATCAGAAACAGAGTCAACAGCAGCCTCAGAAGAAATAACATTGTTTGCAGCATGCTTCTTCTTCGAGAATTTAAAATCAGGTGGGAACCCAATCAGCCTATAGCATGTTTCACGCTTGTGGCCTTCAACATGGCAATGATCACAACGTCCACTGAATTTCTTCTTGGAACCTTTCTGAGATGAAGAAGAATATAAGGCAGTAGGTTCCGAGGCAGTGATGAATGAAGACGATAACTTTCGTTGGGATTCCTCTTGATGTAACATTGAGTAAGCCTGATTTACAGTCGGTAGTGGCTGCATCAGTAATAACTGGCTACGAACAGCCGAGTAAGAATCATTTAAACCCATCAATAGATGAAATAGTCGTTGCTGAAGATGATGAGAAGAATTTTTGCGAGAGCTGTCACAATCACAGGTGGTGAACGGAACGAGAGTATCGTACTCATCCCACAGAAGGCGAAGCTTTGTGTAATAATCAGAGATCGAAGAAGTCCCCTGAGTATGAGAGGAAATGGTCTGATGAAGGTAAAAAATTCGGGAACCGTCGACCTTGTCAAAACGTTCCTTTAGATCCAACCAAACTGCGGCGGCGCTAGAAGCGAAAACTATACCGGCGGAGAGATCTTTGGAGACAGTGTTCAGAAGCCAAGAAAGGACTATCGCGTTACAGCGATCCCAATAAGAGTGGAACTCATCTGGGTAAGCTTCCTTTTTGCACGTACCATCGATGAAGCCAAGTTTATTTTTGGCTAAGAGAGCAATCCGCATCGATCTGCTCCAAACACTGTAGTTGTCGATGCCAACAAGCTGATGAGAAACAAGCATAGCTCCGGGAGTGTCAGAAGGATGGAGGAAAAGTGGATGGTTGAAGTCAAGCGTTGAAGGTGTTTGTTGAAATGCCATAACGAAATATGACAGAGGAATGAAGGAATTTTAACGAGAATTGACTAAAAGAAAAGAGAAATCAAGGTGTTTTGCTGTCTCTGATACCATGTTCAAATCTAGGATCAAAAAGATAGAAAAAGAATTGAAGAGGAAAAGGAAAGAATTTTGTCTTCATTTCTGATAATGAAAGGTGAACAGAGAGCACGGTTTTATACAGCTTTTCTAACTAACTCTAATAACAAACTTTGCTAGCTGACAAAAGGGAATAAGAATAAAATCTAACCAATCAATTTAATAACAGAATAACAAATTATTTATTGCTTCAATATATCGTTTGCTTCTTAGTCCGCCAGGATATAAGTGCATCACCTAAGAAAATGCAGTAACCAGAAACTAATTTGCGAGAATCAGGGCATGTAGCCTAATTAGAATTTTCAAAAGCCGACACTAAGTGGCAGAACAGGCATAAAAAAGGCCCTGGCCAGGAGATTTTTTTAGATATCTCAAGACCCAATGAGCTGCCTGCATATGAACAGTAGTTAGGCAATCGAGGAATGGAGATAACTGCTGTATAACTAAAGAAATATCTGGACGTAGGAGGCAGAGATAGTTTTCCCACCAATGCTTGATACGTCTTGTTGTCGGGAAGAGGTTGGTCATCACGTTTAGACAACCGAGTTGAGGTAGCGAGTGGTGTGGCTGCTAGTTTCGAAGTAAGGAAACCTATTTCGGTAAGAAGAGTAAACTTTCGTTGAGAGAGATTGAGGCCTCTACTAGAACGTGCAATCTCCATCCTGTTAAGTGATCAATTTTGCACGTATTTTGCACTTAAATCTCTTTAATGTGTTGAACTTATTATTCAAAATTGATGGAATTGCTTTATAATTGTTTGCAGATGATTTTCAACACCTTGGAGACGAAATTGAATCAAAAAGAAACGAAGAAAATCCGAAATTCCAAATCTAGCAGCGAAGTAATCACTAGACGTGGCCACGTGCAAGGATGGACAAGATTCTGCAGAGTTTGTTTCAAAGTTTAAATCCAGAATTTTCACAAACTTTAGAGGTTAGACTTCTACCTTATCAAGGAGATCTGCAACTTGAAGTGGGATAACGATTATCTACAAAAGATTATGAGAATGGAAGGAAAGAGAGAGAAAAAGGCATTAAAAGAGCAAAAACGTGAACAGTGAGAGGTTTTATTGTTCACGGCACTGTTCATAGAGTCCTAGGAGGAGTTGTTGGACCACGTTTCTAGAGCCCAATGTTCGGAGTCATCATAAGATGTGAGCGTGCGTATTACCTTGAGGGTTATCTCTATGAACCCGTATTAGCCATTTCCCCACAAGAGTGGTGTGCCCACACTAGTCAATCACCAAAATGATAATTGACTTCTTCAACATAATAGTAGCTCCAACTCTCTATTTGTGTTGTAGAGATAGAAGAATGTGTTAGGAGACCATTGCTTCAAGAATCACTTCATTTGGTGGTCGGACGATAAAGTTATGGCCAAA
>JAOTAY010000005.1:42215247-42238995 GCA_025629805.1 Erythroxylum baracoense
AGATTAGTAGCCGTTTACTTCTGAATGAACTTGGATATACCAAATCAAAATTGGTTTGCCTTCAGAAGTGCACAAGCGCCGACACCACCCCCCAACCACCTACAAAGCCATAATTTCAGCTTGTGTGCTACTTCTAGGGTCGGTAACAAATTGGACCAACTTGAAAAAGGCATTTATGTCAAAGTTGGGTTGAATTCGACTTACATAGTTTGAGTGTAGTTTTAACTTAATTCATTGTTTTTTATGACTTGATAATATTAGAAATGTTCAAACTTGATTCGTGTGTTTCATTACGTATATATTTCGTAGAACAGTCACCCTAAAATAATAATAATTTAATTGTATGATTAACCTACTCCGATCCAGGTTTTTCTACCTATCACGGTTTGATACATGCGTAAGAGGTGACATATGTATTATTGAAGTTTGTCATATTAAATTAATGAAATTCAGATAATTTCTTTCGGATTTTTCTCCAAAAAGTTCCAATGAATCGTTTGGTCTTTGATGAGAAAGTTCTTATGTAGAAATTGACGAAAGTTCATAGAAGCCAGATGCCTCTAATCTTATAACCTATTGCCATATATATATATAGAACACCTTCAAGAACCATAAAACACAACACTTTTTTTTTTTGGAACGGAGGAACCCGCAGCCGCTATCCTTTGGATATACACTGGGTAAACCTCCGGATTAACACAATAGCCTGCAAATCACGTCAACTGGGTACTCTGCATTAAGCAAGCCCTTTACGACAGGCTCGATCGAGAGAATATAGGTAGGAGATTGGAGTACAGGACCTTTTGGCCCTATGTTCCCCCACTCCACCAACTCGACCACCTCCTAGGGGGCAACTCGACCACCCTTTAGAGGGCAAAAGAGTAATTTGGTTAATGGCATCGTACCTATAACCCTACTTTTGTAACTCTACTTTCCCAACTCAATAGCTAGAGATAAAGTAGGAAAATCAAAGATATGTGACTGTTTCTCATAATAATTGTGATTGTAGGAAGTAGGTCACTGGAGGCAAAAGCAAAAGGCTACTCATAAAAAGATCGATAGTGAAAAGATAATGGTATGTTAGTAATTAATTAAAATATTTTAGGGTAAAAGTATTTTGTGGAAGAGAAAATCGATGACTCTTCTGCTTTCATTAAATATCTTCTTGGAACTTTAAATACAGGCATTCTAGGTCAAACTTGGAAAAAAGAAAAGGTGCTGGCATTGATGAGCGACAGCTACTTCTCTCATCTTGACTGTCTAGCTACTTCTCTCATCTAGCAGTCCTAATCCAAACACGTGTCTAGGCTTTTATTTTTAACAGCCCTTTCTCAAGACAGATGTACTTCTATCTTGACTTTCGAAGACACCACTTCAGTTTTGTTTCTCAGCAAATTTATGGTCTCTTCGTCCATCTCTTTTGCATCTTCAAGGTCTCGACTTTTTGGGGTAAAGTGAGACTTTATTGTTCATCCTTGGCGACTCGACATACCTAGTAAGTAGTTCTCCCTCTTTAAGGCTTTTGATTTTGTATAAAAGCCTGTGGTGTGCAGTAGAACCGAGAGGTTTAGTTAGGAGATCTACTAGTTGGTCTCATGAGCTCTCATGTCTTGTCTTAATAAAACCACTCTAAACTTGATTTCAAACAATATGACAGTCTATCTCAAGATGTTTTGTTCGTTCGTGAAATATCGAATTCGCTGCTATATGTTCGGCTACTTGGTTGTCACAACTCAGAGGAATCGGTAGCACGAGCTCGATGAGGAGGTATTTCAGTAGGTATAAGATCCACTGAAGTTCACACACAGTGGCTAACATACTTCTATACTCAGCTTCTGCCAAAGACTTGTTAACAGTTCTCTGTTTCTTTGTCTTCCAGGATATTAGAGTTGATCCAAGGAAAATATAGAACCCACTGAGGCACCTGCGTGTGGTGGAGCATAATGCCCAATCAGCATCGTAGAAGGCCTGTAGCTGAAGTTGGTTGTCTCTTAGGAGGAAAAGCCCTTACTCAGGATACTACTTGAGATATCAAACAAGGTGGAGTGTAGCATCAAGGTGAGGCTTCATTGTTTCTTTCATGCACTGGCTGTGTAGCGTAGGAAATGTCAAGTTTGGTGAAATTTAGGTATAGGAGCCTTCCAATTAGCCTTCGGTAACATTCTGGATCAGTTAGGACCTCACCATCTTCAGTGTTTAGTTTGAGTCCACTTGGTAGTGGGAAATTCTTCCCCTTTGATGCCTGCAGATTAGTATCTTTAATAATATCTAAAGTGTACTTATTTTGATTTAGATAAATACCTGTCTTGGTTTGAGCAATTTCAACTCCCAAGAAATATGGAGCATTGCCAAGGTCTTTTATTGTGAATGTAGAATGTAAAGCTTCCTTGACAATGTTTATTTCACTTTCTTATTATCCAGTGATAAGTAGATCATCAACATAGATAGTGAGAGCTATAAAAGAGCTGCCTTCCTCTTTGGTAAATAGACAATGATCAGCTTCTAACTTAGTGAAGCCAAGAGAAAATAGTTTGGCAGTGAGTTCCTTGTTCCACTGTCTACCAGCTTGCTTGAGCCTATATAAGCTCTTAGTGAGTTTACAGACCTGCCCTTCCTTAGCTTTGGAATATCCGTGTGGGTGGTTTAGATATAGTTCTTCTTCAATACAACCGTGCAATAGGCATTGTTTATGTTAAGTTGATGAATAGGCCAGCCCTTTACTGTTGCCACAGTGAGTAGGACTCTTATAGTGACCATTTTTGCCACCGGTGACAAATTATCATATAGTCTATCCTGAACTCCTGATTATATCCTTTGGCTACAACTCTAGCTTTATACTTATCCATAGTGCCATCCGAGTTATATTTGATCTTAAAGATCCATTTAGAATTAATGGCTTTCTTCCTTCTCAAAAGAGAAGTAAGTTTCCATATGTTGTTGCTTTCTAGGGAAGATAACTCAGCATTCATGGTCTCAACCCATTTAGGATCTTCTTTTGCTATCTCAAATGTTTTAGGCTCCTGCATAAAGCATACATTTGCACAAAAACTCATATAGTTATGATCATATGCAGGTGGTGAGGACATGAAATAACAAATAGGCTCAGTGAGAGAACAATTGTCAACAACTAAGGGGGAGGAAGTGGAACAAAAGGCTGTATTTTCTCGGGAACCTGCATTAGCAGTTTGGGATAGAGATCACGCTAGCTGAGGGATTTTGTCGGTGAAGGGATCCACAGATTGAGGTGTTTTGCCCTTGAGTTAGGCAGTGATTTTAGCAGCTGTTTCCGACACCATAATTATATAGTCATCCATCCAGGGGGGCTTGCTTCTTATATGGGTACTCCTCCGGATTTTTGGCTCATGGAATTCAGGTTCAGGTATGTCATTGTTTTCTAGTTCATTTGGTTGATCATTCTGTGCATTTATGGTTTCATGGTCTGTAATTGGTATTGGTGTGTAATGAGGGTTTGCAGGTAGAGATGCTTTGGTTACGTATGGGTAGGTATCTTCATGAAAAATCACATCCCTTGATAGGATTGTCTTTCTATTGTTCATGTCATACAATCTATAGGCTTTAACCCTAGGTTCAAACCCTAAGAAAACATATATGAAAGCTCTAGTATCAAAATTGGAATTTTGTGGTAGTGTGTTGGTAGCAAAACATAGACATCCAAAGGTTCGCATAATAGAGTAGTCTGGTAATTTCTGGTAGGGGATCTCATATAGGGTTCTCCAATTTAAAACAAGACTAGGTAGAATATTAATGATGTGTGTGGCCATAAGAATAGAATGCCCCCAAAACCATCTTCGTAAATGAGACTCATACGTTAATGCCCTTGCAATTTCAAGAAGGTGCTTGTGTTTTCTTTTTGCAACATCATTTTGCTACGGTGTGTAAGAACATGTTTTATGGTGTAAGATACCTTTTTCAAGGAAAAAATATTTGCAAAAGTTATTTAGAAATTCTGTCCCATTATCGGTTCTTATCACTTTGATGTTTTTGTTGTGTTGGTTTTGAATAAGGGTATAGAAGTGCTTTAAAGTGTTTGAAACAGATAGTTTGTCTCTTAATAAAAAAGTCCATATGGCACCAGAGAGATCATCCACAATTGTTAGAAAGTAAAGGGCTCCAGAATAAGTATGAACTGAATAAGGACCCCATAGGTCAATATGCATTACATTAAAACATTCAGTAGTGGTAATGCTACTTTTAGGGAATGACAAACAATGTTATTTTGCTAGTGGGCATATCTTACCTACATGGTGATTTGTCTTAGATAAAAAGCTTAAAACAGGAATACGAGAAGGTTTGCCTACAGAATAGTGTCCTAGCCTTCTATGCCATAGGTTCGGGTCATTGTCTTGGGTACAGCTTGAATGTATGCTCTCTGTGTAGGTTTCTCCAGTCAAGATGTACAAGCCCCCCCTTATTGATGCCTTTTCCAAAGTGAGCTTAGTCTCTGAGTCCTTCACAATACAGTGGTTGGAAGAAAAGATAACACAGGTATGTGTAGTTTGCACAAGTTTCCTTACCGACAATAAGTTGCATGTGAAATATGGTACGTATAATACATCATACAAAATAAGCTTTTTACTTTGTTTAATTGTTCCCTTAAGTTTTGCATATTTTAGTGTTCCATCAGGCAATGATATGGGTGTTTTGGGTTCAAGTATGGTTGGCTAGGTAAGCAATTTAAGATCATAACATATATGCGAAGTTGCACCTGTATCGATTATCAAAGATCCTAATGCATTTAAAGTAAGCAAAGCAGAATGTTGAAGATCATTACCTCCGGGACCAGAATATCCCACGCAACCAGTAGCCTCAATAGATGAGATTCTCGAAACTCCTTGATTCTTTAAATACTTACTCACTTCTTTTTGAATAATGCTTGTTATATCAACATTCCAGTCGGTTCCTGCAAGTCCTTTCTCTTTTAAACTTCCCCTAGCAGTAGCATTGGCCTTTTCTTTGTTTCTCTTGCCCATTAGTTCCGTGAACCACTCCATGTATCCATGGAGCTTGAAGCACGTTTCCTTAGTATGTCCACTTCCTTTGCAATGGCTACAGGTTCTGTTCTCCTTTTCTTTCTTCCTATTCTACTATTTCAGGTTGTTCTTCGGATTACTATAGAATGTTGCTTCAGGTATGGCACAGTGAACTTCACATTGTTTCTCCACACTTAATACCATATAGTAGGCTTTGCTAACTGTTGATAGTGGCTCAATTATTAATATCTGATTGTACACATTGTTAAAAGAATCGTTGAGGCCCATTAAGAACTGCATTAGGTTATCCGTAATTTCTATCTCGATGTGCAAATTTGCAGCATGGTAGGTGTAAATGGGAGGTGGTCTCAAACACTCCAGCTCATCCCACAGCTTCTTGAGCTTGGTGAAGTAAGCAACTATGGTAAGTTCTCCCTTGTTCATCGAACTGATATTCCTTTTAATCTGATAGAGTAGTGGTTCATTGCTCACAACGTGTCTTTCTTTAATCTGGTCCCATAGGCTCGTGGTTGATGATGAAAACAAGAACCCACTAGATAGCTCATTGGTCATGGATTAAGTATCCATGATCTCACCATGCTATCAGTTTTCTGCCATTTCTCATAATTTTCAGGTCCTTCCACAAGTTTTTGCACTCTGCCATCCATGAGAGCAAGCTTGTCCTTGGCTTGGAAAGCGATTAATATGGCCTGGCTCTAGGATAGATAGTTGGATCCATCAAAAAGGTTAGTGATTAACGACATGCTTGGCTGGTCTGAGTTAAGCAAGGTAAGGGTTTTAGTAGTGAGAATAGGGTTGGCCATGGTGGCGACGACAATAGGTTAGGATAAGGTTAAGTTGTATTAGAGTAAGGTTAGCTTGATTAGCACAGGCTCAGCTCTGATACCATGAAAAGATAATGGTATGTTAGTAATTAATTAAAATATTTTAGGGTAAAAGTATTTTGTGGAAGAGAAAATCGATGACTCTTTTGCTTTCATTAAATGCCTTCTTGGAACTTTAATACAGGCATTTTAGGTCAAATTTAGAAAAAGGAAAAAATGCTGGCATTAATAAGCGACAACTACTTCTCTCATCTTGACCGTCCACCTGCTTCTCTCATCTAGCAATCCTAAGTCAAACATATATATATATATATATATATATATATACATATATATATATATACACACACACACACACACACAAATTATATGAAGTACTTAATTTAGTAAAAACAAGATCAATGTGTCCAACCAAACCATGACATGAGGAACTAATTATAAGGAATTTATAATTAAGTTTATAAATTAATCCTTAATTTTCTCATCTATTTATAAAATAATTCTTATTTAGGTATAATTTAAAAGTAACTCCTTGATATTTTTATTGTAATATAATGAATCTTTATCTTTATTGCATATTAACTGTAATATTGTTGAATTTTGGCATCAAAATGATATGACGGTTACTTTTAGCCTTGAATTTAATTAATGTGAAAGGAGCCTTCAGTTTTTCCAAATTGTCTTCACATGTTCGTTATCATGTCCTAGTTTTGGACACTTTGCAATGATACTTTGTCAAAAGCATTTATTATCAATTTGGAAGCATTCAAATTTTGTTGAAGAAGAAGGTGGGCAATTAAAGTGTGCACACACACAAATAAAAACAATAGAATCATTCTTTTTCTCTCCTGTAAACTAAATAACAGATAATATTTCTAAACAAACAATCACCACATAAACAGAAATATAAATTAACAGGGATCAAAGTTATTAACTAATAATGATATTATTATTATTTATTATTTAATGACTTGCAGACAATTTTCTTATTTCTTATTCATCTAATGATATTATTTAATAATATTCGTCAAGAACCAGCAACGGTTACATTTGGTCTACAAAGAACATACATTTCATGCCAAAAAGAAATGTTATTAGAAGAACATTAATGGATAATATAGAAAATTCAAAACAGCCAAAAGCTAGCTAGCTCCGCATATTCAACCCAAAGACAAGCTTCACTTAGGTACATATCTGCAAACTTATTTCAAGTAAAAAGAACGGACCGTAAAAGAACTAGCATGCAATCCCAAATTATGGGAACTGCTGCCACTTTATGGTCCTTTATGATTTGATCCTGATGGTGACATAACCGCGGGAGAGCGAGGGATACCGTACTTCTGAAGATGAACCAGTACTTTTGGTTTGGTATATCCAAGCCCTAACAAAAGCAAACGGCTATCGATCTTTTTTTGGGTAGCCATTGCTCTTGCCTCAACTGACCTATTTCCTGCAATCATGAGTATTATCAGAAGCACAGCCACATATCTTTGATTTTCCATCTGACAGATATATAGAGATATAGATATAGGTATGGATATAGATATATCCCTGGACTGAAATTCCAATATGGACAGGAAGGTAGTTATAGAAGTTGTTTTTTTGCTTCTTGTAAGGAGCTCTATGTGTATATCTATATATATATGGTTGTGAAGGGCGGAAAGGATCGTTGGCTTCTGCGAACTTTCATCAGTCAATATATTTGACTTTTCGTGTCAAAGATTAATACTAGTGGAAGAAGCAATTTGTGGGTTATAGTTAAATAAAGAAACTTTTATTATAGAAAATACATTATTATAAGAGAGAACATCTTAATAGGTTGTCGCAAGGGAATCATCTAATTTTTATTAATTTAATACAACAACATTCTATAATACATACGTAATCTCATATGCATGCATTGAAGCAGAAGCACAATTGGTAGAAAAAGTTGGAGATGGCAACAATTCAGTCTCATCAAGGCTTCAAACAGATTTTTCAATATAATTATCGGTTCTCTTTATATGGCAATAGGGTAACAATTGAATTAGGTCATATTCGCTAACCTCTAAACTTAAAATTATTGTAATAAGAACAATCTATAATATAGCATTTTCAAACTGTCAAAGTCAAAGATGAAGACTAATTAGATACATATCTGTAAACTTATTTGATAAAAAAAAGAAGAGCAACAAGCCAAGTCAAGCTTATAACTCTTTTTTTCTCTCTTTACACTTTTGCTTTGACCTCTCTCTTTTCAAATTACCTTCCTGCCCCTGCTTTACCTTTCTGGGCCACTCTTTTTCTCGTGAACGCTGCATCTCCAGTGACTTTTCACAGTGGCTGAGGCTTTACCTTGGTTGGGTTTTTCTAGTCTAAAAGGCCAGCCTTCCCTGAAGTGAACGCCTGGGCTATGGCCAGATGGAGCAAAAAAAGGGTTGCAAAAAGAGCTGTTACGCAACGATGGTGCGTTACTTCTTAAATTTTCTAATGAGTCCTGCTGGGATGAGATTGTGGAACAGGGGCCATGGCATTTCGGAGAGCAACCACCGTTTATACAAAAATGGAGGCCGGGAATGGAAATAGGCCGAGGGAAGTTTGATGTTCTCCCCGTGTGGGTTCATTTTCACAACGAATCATTGGAGTTTTGGACAGTACAAGGGTTGAGTTTTGTGGTTAGTGCTTTGGGGAAGCCGGTATGTATGGATTCGCAAACAGACTCCATGGAAAGAATAAGTTGTGCGAAACTTTGTATAGAAATTCCAAAGAACGCCACTCTTTTAGAATGTCTTCCCGTTATGCGGCTTGGTGAAAATGAGGAGTTGGAGAAAACAGAAATTTAGATTAGTTACCCACGGAAGCCTAGCTACTCTGCTCGTAAATGCGTTCCTACGGGTCGAACCTTTCAAACGGGTTGGCAGGATGGGCTTCTAAACTCTGCTAATTTAGGGTATCCAGAGGTAGATGACAGAGATGAAGTACTTGGTTCAAAGGGGAAGAATGTTATCCTAATTGAGGGGGAAGTCAACACAATGGACTCTGACGCAAAAAGGAGCTAGAACGCAAATAATGGGAATGGATTATTTATAGAGCGGACAATTGACCAAATGGCTGGTGCACAGTTGAGGACTCTAACCGCAGATGGTGGAGTAACTGCAAATGGTGATGCGACGAACTTTTTGGATCAAAAGGAAATGGAAGGGCATCCAGTCACGCTGAAGTCCAATACAGACATTGCGGCAAATTTGACAAATGAATTAGAAATTGCAAAGTCCTCTGAGGAGAGGACAGAATCAGTCGAACAGACAACGAAGGTACAATATGCTTAGGAAAAATCTAGGAATTAGTGAGCATAATGAGGAGTATTCTCTTCTGATATGGAAGCAGAGCAATGTGATTCTCCGTCATATGCAACTCATAGCACTGAAATTCCAGGAGACTTTGCTGTGCAGTTCAAGACCGCAAAAAGAAAATCTACAAGAAAGAGGAAACAAAACCCGAAATACTAGGGGACTTTCCCCAATTATGCCAATCCTCGTGTGGAATGTTAGGGGGTTAAATGACCTTCAAAAAGAAGGAATCGGTGAAAGAGTTGGTAAGGGAGAAGAACCCATTCTTTGTAGGGCTTCTAGAGACTAAAATAAAAGACCCCCTGACTCTTTTGGACTTTAAATTTTTGGGTGCTAATTGAGAGATCATATCCAATCATGAATAATATTATAATGGCATAATTATTTGTCGTTTTAATAAGTAGAAGCTTGGAGTTCAGGTAATGGCAAAGACTGAATAGTTTATACATGTCCAATGTCAACTTCTTCATATGCCAACAATCTTTGAGGTATCTATAGTTTATGCTTCAAATTTTGGCTACCAACGGAATCAACTCTGGTTGAATTTGGAACACCTTCAAAACAAAATTTCTTCTCCTCGGCTGGTGGCAGGGGATTATAATTGTTCTCTCAAAGCAGATGAAATAGAAGGGGGGGAGGCAGTTCACCTTTGGCCTAACCAAAGAACTCTCCAACTTTCTCAATAGAATGGACCTCGTGGATCTTAAAGCTACAGGCAGAAGGCTTATTTGGACTAATAATCAACAGGAGCACTTGCTCATAAGGAAGAAGTTGGACCTATCTTTAGTCAATTCACTATGGATGACTCAATTCTCAAGCTCTTTTGCTCACTTTGGAGAAAACCTTACATCTGACCATTCTTATATGTTGATCTTGCAGTTTGAGGAGTGCAGTAAAAAGGCTTCCACTTTTTGATTTTACAATGGCTTAATTCAATTGGATGGTTTCTATGATTTGGTATAGCGTTGTTGGAATGTTGAGATTGATGGATTTAAATATTATCAATTGATGCAAAAATTGAAGAGAGTCATAAAAGAATTGAAATCTCTTATGGCAAATAGGCACTAGAACCTCTCTACACTTAAAGAGACTTGTACTAGCGCATCAAGCATGTTACGATGCCCCTTATGATGCTATTTTATGATATGTTGAGCAGGCTTGTCTCAGGGACTATGTGGAAGCTGCGAAACTCCAAAAATCTATACTAAAGCAAAAATCTAGTCTGAACTGGATGAAAGATGGGGACTCCAACACCAAGTTTGTCCACTCCTCTCTTCTAGCTCGAAAGAATACTAACAAAATTTCTATGATTCTAGACAATAGGGGATAGGAGTGTATGGATCAGCAACAATTGGAGGAACTAGCGAGGCACCACTTCTTAAAGCTGATGGGAGATGATTACTCGGTGGCTCCCTCCCCTAATGTGCTGAGGTTGTTTGAATGCTCAGTAGATCAGCATATCAAGGAGCTTATAGTGGCGCCAATTTCAATGCAAGATATCAAGAGAGTCTTATTTAACATGCATCCCTCTAAATCACCTGGTCCAGATGGGTTCACTGTGTTATGCTTTCAAACGACTTAGGACATTACTGATAAACTATTCTCAGAAGTTGTGCTGGAATTTTTTACTTCCTCCAAGTTACTCCAGGAGTTGAATCATACCTACATATGCTTAGTTCTGAAAAAAGAACTCCACAAAATATGAATGACTTTATCGGGGATAACATTCTTCTTTTGCCAGAACTGATGAAGGATTATAATTTAGGCAAAAGACTTAAATCTATTTAATTAAAGTGGATTTCTAAGGCTTTTGACACCATAAGTTGGAAATTCATCTGCATTTTTCTTGAGGCTCCAAAGTTACCAACCTAGTTTATTGGTTGGATCATGGCATGTATTCAATTTCCTCCTCTCAGTATATTGGTGAATGGGGCTCCTACTAAATCTTTTAAAGTTGCCAGAGGTATTCGTCAAGGTAATCCATTGTCTCCTTACTTATTTACCTTTATGATGGAAGGATTTTCTAGATTGACAAGTAGGATGATATATTGCAATAGGAGGTTTCAGTTCCATTATAAATGTTCTTCTCTTAACCTTAGTCACCTTATGTATACCAATGATTTTCTGATTCTTTGTGGAACTAATGAGCACTCTATTTCTATGATGATGCATGCCTTGAGATTGTTCGCTGATTGGTCAGGTTTAAAGCATAACCCTAAGAAAAGTTGTATATACTTTTCTGCTGATGTGAGAAATAGAACGAAAATCCAAAGTTTGGATGGGCTTAATTTTCAGGCTGCTCCATTTTATTATTTGAGGGGTCCCATTATCTTCTTCTAAACCTAAGTTTCATGGTTGTTTACCCCTCTTAGAAAGGATCAAGCCAAGAGTAAATGCTTGGAAAAATAGGTTTCTCTCTTATGCCGCTAGGTTAACGCTTATCAACTTAGTATTAAGTAGCCTACATATTTACTGGTGTGCTCACATAGCCTTACCTAGAAAGGTGATTAAGGAGGTTGACAGAATATTGAAAGCTTTCCTATGGTCAGGTCGAACTGAGAATGCTAAGAACGCCAAGATAAAATGGAGTGAAGTGACTATCTCGAAGAGTGTTAGAGGATTGGGGATCCTTTCTATTTCTACTATGCAAAAAGTCTTAATTTGCAAAAGACTTTGGAGGTTATACACTGACCACAATGCTCTTTGGGTCAAATGGATTCATGAGTATTACCTTAAACATGCGAACTTTTGGCAAGCTTCTTGTTCTTAAGAGTTCTCTTAGATCCTTATCCAAATGATAAAGCTAAGAGATTTGGTTTACCCATATATCAAACACAAGATTGACAATGGTGAAAAAACTTGGCTTTGGTATGATAATTGGACGGACGTGAGCCCCCTCATTCGAAATACATAGGTAGTTCTTTTGAGAAACCGCATTTCGCTTCATCTTAAAGTATCTTCTTTGACTCGTAATGGGACTTGGAGAGGGGATTTTAAAGGATTTGATTCTTTGGCCCAATTTCTCACCCAATTGGACAATGAGTTACTAGTGGATTCAATCATCTGGACTCTTGATCCGAGAGGCAAATTCTCAAACAAATCATGCCATCAGTTGCTAACAAGGGGCTTACATGTGGTATCTTGGTCCTCTCCGTTATGGTAAAACACCTTTTAACCAAAAACAACTTTTATTTCTTGGCTTGCGAATAAAAACAGGTTAAGGACTAAAAGCCAATGGTACAGTTTTGTAAAATGGCCTTAAAAGATAGAAATCATCTCTTCTTTCTATGCTATTCTATAAAAGGTGGCATTCACTTTTACTATATACTTCCTTTAGAGAGAGTAGAACTATTGAATGTTTGCTAATTAAGAAGAGGGGCAATATGAATAGGATGAGAGACTCATAAATTGAATTCGTTCCATCTTAATTGGCAAAAATCTTCGGAACACTCTCTCGCAAGATATGAGGTATAGATGGCATATCTAACCTGTTTTAAGATGTAACTCTAATTAGTTTTTTTTCTTTAATGTATTCTTGTTAGTATAGATTCAAGTTGAAACCTGTGTTTTGTAGACTTAGCTTTGTCTAAAGTTAATCAATTATTTATTTTCCAAACAAAACAAGCCAATAGCATACAAGAAGGATGAGTAAAACCATAAGGGACTAGCCTATTGACATGCATAGGTTCAAACCTAGATTATGGGAATTGTGGCGATTAAGGTGTTATTTTTTAATATTTTTAATTTATCAAATTCTTAAAAATGTTGATACGAATTCAATCAAAAATTTTACACTAAATTTTAATTTAACTTGTTCCATCCAGTTGATACGAATTCCCAAATTTTGCCAATAAAATGCTATACAGTTACTTTAGCCCTAAACTTAAATGTGAAACAAGCCTTAATTTTTACTTGATTGATTTGATATTAGCCTGTCCTAGTTTTTGTCACTTTTAAGGAATACTTTGTCAAAGCACTTATCATTATTTTGGAAGCATTCACGTTTTCTTGAAATTTGAGTTCCTGTTACTTTTTTAAGGTTCTGACTTCTAACTCTTAAAATCTGTAGAGCACGAGCATTATCAATTGAAAATTACTTTATTCCAAGTAACACGTTTTAGAAGCTAAATCGTACTAGCTTTGAGAAAGGGAATCCCGTGCCCACCCCCTTTTCATCTTTAAACTTAAGCTATATAATAAAATATGACTTATAACATAGGAAACTGATCTGATAAGAGAGACCAACAAAAAGAAAGAAAAAAAAAACTTTCACATAACCCTAACTACGGGAACTACAACGACGTTATGGCCATGGAATTTAGTTTGGCCCTAATCATGTCTATTTATATTGTTTGGTACTGATGGTGCTCGCATGGGCATGGTCTCAACCATTTTGTGTTTTTTTTTAATAAAGGAAAAATAAAACATAAATTACAAAGCGAGTCGCGGGAATCGAATCCCAGACATATCCTCAAGAAAAAGAGGAAGGCACCCAGAGGGTGTGGTATCGAAACGTGTGAGTCCGATATCAAACTGTTCAGCATAGGTCGTTAGCCAGTCAGCGCATCTGTTGCCCTCTCGATAGATGTGGCGATGAACAACAGTCCAGTTCCGAGTAAACAGTTCGTGAATCCCCCGCACTATAGGAATGAGAGACGTTGAACGGTCGGCAGCGGAGGAGAGTAAGTTGATCACGGCGATGGAATCTACGTCCAGCTCGATCCGTCAATACCCCAGATCCCATGCGAGAGTAAGATCGGTAAACACACCCCATAGTTCTGCTGTCAGCGACGAACACCAGCCAAGATTCTGTGTGAACCCCATTTTGTGTTTTATGTTTGTTGTAAGGTGCTCTTTATACACATAGAGACTAGAGAGAGCGGCGTGTAAGATGGAAAGGCCCTGCTGGCTTCCACGATCTTTCATCAATCATTATATTTCCACGCAAGAACTTTTGCCGGAAAGACTTTTACCATGATCAGTTAATCTTATAATATATTATTATTTTGTGAGAACTTTCAATTATAGATCATCACTATTTAATCGTGTTCATTTCATTAATTTGTATAACTAAATAATTTATAATACAAACTTATAATATATAGATATATAAATTATAACAAGATGGATGCACCAAACCAAACTATAATATAAGGAACTAATTATATGATTAATGAGTAATTGATAAAAAATAATTGTAAATATTGCTTTTTATTTTTTGTAACATCACCAACAATAGCTACATAGCTTTTTCCATTATCTAAAAGGAGATTTATTTGGCAAGTGTAAAAACATCTAACCAAGTCATCACACACTGTCTCATTTAAGTTCAAATAACTTTCCCAACCAACAGCAACTAAATGAGAGGAGATGGATATACCGATTTCATCAAATAGGAGAGGAGGAAAAATGTGTCCTGCAACCATCTTGTGCTTCTTGTAATGCATTTTGTATCTTGCTTCAACTTCCAACTTAACTGGTGTTGAAGATTGTCCTTGCTTTTGTTTCTTCGGTTTTGACCTTTTTATTTTAGGGATTTCTTCAAACAGAGCTTCTTCATAAAGTGGCTCATCCCTAACAATCAGTTCCTCAATCTTTTCTTCGACGAAAGGCGTTTTGCCTTTTCTTATTTGTTCTCTTTTTCTCTTTTGAGATTCTTCTTCTTCTTTCTTTTCAATGTTAGGGGTTCCTTCTTGTTCAACCACTTTCTCAGCTTGTTTTGCAACATTTGCTTTGGTTCATAGTCATCTTATTAACAGAGCTAGTTTTTCATCTGAACCATCATCATTTACAATCCAGTGAACTTTGGGCACTTATTTTAACCTTAGAACTGGGTTAAGGAGTAGTGGAAGGTGGTGCAAAAGTTTTGGAAGAGAGGATAGGTGGAGTAAGAATGGGTAGTGAGAATGAAGGAGAGTGGAACCTTACTTTTCTTGCTAACACCCCCTCATTCAAAGATTTTTCTTCTTCTTTTTCTTCTTCTTCCTTTTCTCCTTCTGCTTTCTTTTCTTGTTTTTCTTGTTAATTTTCTTTACTAAAGTCAAAGACATATTGTTGTTTGTAATTAGAGGATGAATCGGAGTCTAATTCTAGAGATAGCATAGCCAAAATCTGCTTTTTCTCTCTTCTGGAGTCTCTTGAATGGGTGTTTTTGAGACATGGGGCTTAGAGGAAATAGAAACAGGTTCAGTAGGATTGTTTAATGATCCTACTATTGGTGACAGAGAATAAGACTCAGAAACTAGAGTTTGTTCTTGGCAGAGAGTTTCGCCATGTCTAGAAGAGGAGGTCAAGGTTAATTTTGATCGTGCCATTGTAAGTAAGTTTTAGGGCATTGATTTCATATGAGGATTAACAGTCAAACAAGCTAATAAAGGAAGTATGATCGTCTGCGTATCTTATGTCAGTCAAGTACAAAAAACTGTTAGGGTGGCACGCACGCGTTTTAAAAATTGAAACAATCTTTAAAAGAGTTGTCTATTTAAGAAACGTGTATTCTTCGTTATTAAACTAAGAGGATCCTTCTAAATTAAGAGGGGCCTATGAAACTAAGAGGGGCCTTCTGAACTAAGAGGGTCATTTTAGATTAAGAGGAGTCTTTCATAAAAGAATATGAGCCTGCTAGTATCTGCAAAGAGAAGTAGCATGAAGTCTTCATACAAAATTAATATCAGATAATCTACACATACCAAGCTCTTTCTGAACACACAAAATCTATCTTCAAAGAGTGGCTTAGTAAAGATATCAACAACTTGATTTTAAGTTTTAATATGCAAAAGATCAGTGGTTCCTTCTAAAACATGATCTCTAAGAAAATGATGTTTGATTTCTATATGCTTAGTCCTAGAATGATGCACAAGATTTTTAAAAAGATTTATAGCACTAGTATTATGACATAATATAGGAATATAAGAAAAGTTTAGAGAAAAATCCTATAGTTGATGCTTCATCCATAAGGTTTGAGTATAACAGCTAGCATATGCTATGTATTTCACTTCAGTCGTCAAAAGTGTCGTGCAATTTTGCTTCTTGCAAGACCAAGATACTAGACATCCTCTAAGAAATTGACAGTGACCACTTGCACTTTTTCGATAGACTTTATCACTTGCATAATCTGCATCACAATAGCTCACTATGTCAAATGAATCAATTTTTGGATACCATATTCCAAAACCCATAGTTTCATAGAGATATTGAAAGATTCTTTTGACTGCTTGAAGATGGCTTTCTTTTAGATTTAATTGAAAGAGTGTACAAAGACACACACTAAGCATAATGTCTGGTCTTAAGCTTGTAAGATATAGTAATAATCCAATCATTCCTATATACTTTATCTTATCCATAGCTTTGCCGCCTTCATCTCTATCAAGTTTAGTTCCCGTGTATATTGGAGTACCCATAGGTTTGGAATTTTCAAAATGATATTTCTCGATGAGTTCCCTTGTGTGTTTGTCTTCGCTAATGAATATTTCTTTTTATTGTTTGTCTGATTTGTAATCCGAGAAAGAATGATAATTCTCCCATCATGCTTATTTCAAACTCCCCCTAGATTAATACTAAGAATTCTTCACAAAATGATGGATTAATAGCACCAAATATTATGTCATTAACATTTATTCGCACTATAAGTAAATCATTTTCTTTTCTTTTAACAAATAAGGTTTTATCAACCTTTCCTCTTTTAAAGTTATTCTCAAGTAGAAAGTTACTTAACCTCTCATACCATACTCAAGGAGCCTGTTTTAAACCATACAAAGTTTTGGTTAACTTCATCACGTAATTCGAATTGTTTTCGTCTTCAAAACTTGGGGGTTGCTTAACAAATACTTCTTTGTTAATGTAACCATTTAAAAATGCATTTTTAACATCCATTTGGAGTAACTTGAAACTTCTATCGCATGCAAAGGCAAGTAAAATTCTAATTGATTGCAATCTAGCAATAGATGTACAAGTTTCATCAAAATCAATACCTTCCTATTTATTGTAACCTTAAGCTACAAGTCTAGCTTTATTTCTTACCACCTTACCATTTTCGTCAAGTTTGTTTCGAAATACCCACCGAATCTTAATGATTGACTTATTTTGAGGACGAGGTACTAGATTCTAGATTTTGTTTTTGTCAAATTGATTTGGTTCATCTTTTATCGCTAAAACCTAATTTTTGTGGGTAAAGGCCTCTTTTACGATCTTTGGTTCTATTTGTGAGATGAGAGCAACAAAGTTGTTCTTGAACGATGATCTTGTTCTTAGACTTTCAGAGGGATCTCTTGGAATATATTGATGTGTATCATGACCTTTCCATTCTCTCGACATTTTTCGTCATATAGGCTCCTACTGGGTGGTGCTTGAGGACAGAGCCCGCTTTGTCCTAGCTTTAGAAGTACCTTCTTGATTTTGTAATTTTGAAGGTATTATAGGTGTAGTTTGATTCTTCGATGCATTTTTAGATACCAATTGATGCTCTTCATCATCTAAGTCGACCGTTGTTGTCGAAGGAAATGCTTCATCAAATACCACATGTATCGATTCTTCTATCTTATTTGTTCTTTTATTATATACTCTGAATCCTTTACTAGCCGTACTGTAGCCCAAGAAAATAGCTTCGTCTAATCTCGCATCGAACTTTCCAAGGTTGTTTTTTCCATTGTTTAGAACAAAACACTTGGAGCCAAATATTTGAAAGTAAGCAATATTTGTTTTTTTTTCCTTTCCATAGCTCAAAAGGGGTATTTTTTAGAATAGGTCTTATAAGACATCTATTAAGTATAGAACATATCGTGGATACTGCTTCTGCCTAATGTCCATGAGATAGTCCACTTTCACACAGCATGGTCCTGGCCATATCAACTAAAATTCTGTTCTTTCTCTCTACAACTCTATTATGTTGAGGTTTCCTTGGACAAGAGAAGTTGTGAGTTATACCATTGCTATCAAATAATTCTTCAAACTTTCTGTTATCAAATTCTCCTCCATGATCACTCCGAATTGAAGTGATGCAGTACCTTTTTTCTATTTGAATTTTTCTGCAAACTTCTCAAACACTTCAAAAGCATAATCCTTATTTGATAAGAAATAAACTCATGTAAATCTGGAGTAATCATCTACTAGAACAAAACTGTAATGTTTACCACCAAAACTTTAAGTCCTAGTAGGACCAAATAAATCAATGTGCATAAGTTTAAGTGGTTGGCTAGTAGACACAATATTTTAAAGAGGAAAGTTGCTTCTAACTTGTTTACCTTTTAAACAAGCTTCACAAACCGAATTGCTTTTGAACTTTAAGGTCAGTAGTCCTCTTACTAACTCATTTTTGGGCAATTTTGATAGAATGCTCATAGTGGCATGTCCAAATCTTTTATAACAGATAAACAAATCCTTTCATAGAGAAACAAAACACTTAACACTTTATGAGGACATGTCTTCCAGTTAAGCATAATATATATTATGATTTCTAGGACTAACAAACACAATATTATCATTATGAATATCAGCAATTTTGCAATACGATACATAAAAAATGACTTTGTAACCTTTTTCACATAGCTAACTCACACTCAACAAGTTATGTTTCAAACCATCAATAAAGAGAACGTTATCAATAAAGGTAGAGTCAGAATTTACCAATTTTACCAATTCCGGTGACCTTTGCTTTATTTTTGTTTGTAAAGATAACATTACCTCCATCCTTTCTTTCAATGTAGTTGAAGTGTGATATTCCACTAGTCATGTATCTAGAACAACCACTATCAACTATCCATTACTTCTCCCTTGTCTCTGTCTTGAAGCATATCTATAGTAAGCATTATCTCATTTTAGGTACCTAAATTTTTCTACATCCTTTCGGGTTAGTAGTTTGATCTTTTGGTCTCCAAATATACATCTGAGATAATTCTTTTTACGAAAATTACAATAATGACTAATGTGACCATGTTTACCACAGTAATCGCATAGAACAGATGAATAATATTTGTTATGATTTTTGTCACTTAGCAGGTGCTTGCTGTTTTGGCTATAGCTGTTGCTGGATTTAACAAAGAAATTTTTGTATAGCCTAATATTGTTATTTTTATTGTATCATATTCTAGCCCACATAAAAAATGCATTTACCACTACCAAGCAATACATCAAGATTCTTCCTTCTATTAGTGAAATTTTCCAGATCTTTTTCTAGAGATAAAATCTTTCCAACACTTTTCTCTTTTTCAAGTTCTAAGGTAGCAATATTTTCTTCTAACTGTCTTACCTTATTAGAATCATTTTTTAGCAGCGTATTTTCTAATTTAGCTACTCTTTCTTCTAGAACTGCCTTTTTAGAAACCTTTTGCTTATAGACAACCTCAAGAGACATATTCCTGGTTGCCAAATTCTCATTTGTAGATTCTAATTATTTAACCTTACTCTTCAGATATGCATCATTGCTATTGGACTTCTCAACTTCTTTGAAATACTTCACTGTTAGCCTTTTGTACTGATCATACAATTTATGATATGCATTTTTCAATTCATCAACTTTAATATCAAAGTCAGAATAATATACCTTATTGTCTCCTGATTTAGCTATGAAGCAAACGTTGCTGACTTCTTCAAGCTCTTCTTTAAAGTTTTCAGAATGCTCATCTGACTAGGCTGCAGTCATTGCTTGCTTTTTGGATTTTTTATTCTCTAACTTGTCCTTTTGAAGAATAAGACATTCTGGTATTATGTATCTAGGCTTTTTATAGTGGTAACATATGATTTGATTGTTTTTCATATAACTATTGCTACTATTACCTTTTGATAGGGAGGAAAAGCCCAAAGAGTAGCAAAAAGGGCACCAAAGGCAAATCTATATTAAATGATTTCTATATTTGGAATGTCTATGGCCTTAACTGCCTAATTAAGTTAAATGCTTTAAGGGATATTTTTAAAAGAGAAGCCATCTATTTTATCTTTTAGTAACCAAAATCAAATTGGAGAATATGCATTAACTAAATAAATTCAGCTCCCAATGGAAAGCCATATCAAATCATCATTATCACGTACTACGAAGAATAATTATAAGCTACAATATAAATCTTGTGTAATTAGATGTAATGGAGGCAAATGAGCAGGTTATCCTCTCTAGAATATGCTTTTTATGTTAGCTCAAGATTTATATTTAATGATTTTGATGATAACTATATAATATTTCAAAATTCAAATTGGATTTATTTCCTTTTATTGCTAAAGGGTTAATTCTTAAAAGGAAATAAAGTTAAAAGAAATACGCTTCCTTTCTTGTAGGAATCTTCTTTATGAACTTATCTTATTAGCAATGGTTTATCCGAAAGGATCATTTTAATTATGAAGGTTGTATATTAGCTCCGTGATTATTGGAGATTTTTGGCAAACAAAACATCGAAGTTATTCAAATTTAAATCCATCTATTTAGCTAAAGTCATAAGTGAAGCAACGAATAGTTGAAGAAATTGACTATTTAAAGAAGAGCAATAGCACTTGTAAGACGAACATACACATACTTTCTAAACATTTGAGCAGCATCTATATTCTTGAGAGTCATATTATTCTTATTGTGCCTTAGAAAGTGAAATCACTATGTTAAAAGAGAAATTGTTATTTGAAAACTTACTTCTATTAACTTTTAAATTTGTGCATTATATTGTGTGTGTGTGTGTGTGTGTTTACTTTAGCAAGAGACTCCTTCACTTTATAACAGACTCCTTCTACTTAAATAGGATCCTATGACACAACAGGCTCCTATCGCATAATAGGCTCCTACTGTTTTAATTATAGACAGGCTCCTATCATTTCTTTTTAAATTGAAAGTAAATTGCAAACTTTTTTAAGTCACACACAATCCCCCCCCTCTTGTGTGTGTTTGCTTTATCATTTGATATCAGAGCTAGGTTTCACACTTATAGTGTTTTACATCTCATGATAGATCATGACAAACACCTTGAGAAGTTTTTAAGGACAATATGTCTCAAAGCCTCCTTACTTCAATGGAAAAAATTATTCATACTGAAAAGAGAGAATGAATATATATCTCCAATTTGTAGATATCGAAGTATGGCAAGCAATTAAAGCTAGAGCTACAATTCCCACTTCCGATAATGTAAAAGTATGGATTGATGCTGACAGGAGAAATGCACAATTAAACGTTAAGGTAAAACATCACCTGATATGTATGATGTCTCCAAAAGAATATGAAAATATATTCTACTGCTCTACGACAAAGAAAATGTGGGACAAACTACAAGTCATGTTTGAAGGAATAAACGAGGTAAAGAAGTATAGAATAAGTCTTTTATTGCATCAATACAAAACTATTGGCATGAAATAAGGAGAGACTATAGACGAATTCTTCGAACGCTTCAACAACATCATCACGACCTTAAAGAACTTGGGAAAGTTATGTCCCAATGACAAGCTCGTAACAAAGATTTTGAGGACACTACTAAAGGAATGGAGACCTAAAGTGATAGCTCTAGAAACGACAAAAGATTTAGACACTATTTCACTTGATTGGCTACGAGATAATTTGATGATCCATAAAACCGAGCTTAGGAGAGATGAAGAATCCTCCTACAGAAAAGGAACGACACTAAAAGCAATTGAGGGATCAAACAGTGATGAAAGTGACACTCAGTTACAAATAGATGGAGATGACAAGTTCAACTTTATAGTTAGAAAATATGCTCGCTTCTATAAAAAGAAGCTAATGAACAACAGGTTACACCTCTTTAAATTTCTCATCTTTATCAGTTCCCTTTTTTGTTTGGCTTCCTAAATGATTCATAGCCCTTTCCAGTTCTTTTTCTTCTTGTATGGGTTCTTCAATAGGCTTACTAGGTTTAAGTTATTCAGTCACCTGAGGTGTAACATAAGGTACTTACTCTTTTATTGTTTCAGTACTAGTCATCTCTTCATGTTTCTCTTCCTTTTATAAGCACATTAGGTCTGACTAATCTCTTAATAAAATTTTTAGCCGTTGGATTTCATTCCTTTTCTTGTTCTTTTAAAGACGATCTATACTAATAGGATACCATTGCCTTATCTTCAATCAAAGTTATATTTATTTCCAACCTCAAAATAGGAATGTAGTTTGACATATCTTTTGAGATGTCCATTATGATATATGAATGGGCATAACTAACCTTTTTTTCTCCTTATTGTATTATCATCAGTACAAAATGGAGCACCTAGACAGCTAGTTAACATACTCAATCCCTGTGTAGCTCAATATTCCAATGGTACATTATGAATATTTATACACAGAAGTACATGTTGGATTTTTACCTTTTTTATCTAAATTCTAGGTTATGAATAAACAAGGAATATTAAAACACATGCCAAGGGCTTTCCTTGACTATTTTACTTACTTCAACTTACAAGTTAAAAGAGAACAAGACGAGGTCATCTTTTGTCAATAGGACATCATTTAAACCTCTGCTTCTCCATTAAGAAGTAGCCCATTTCTACACAACTGGGAAGGGAAGGTGCTTATTTATGAAGAAGCCCACTAAGGTAGCTTCCTAGCTTTTTGCATATACCTTGATTGTATCCAAGTTAGGAGCTATTATGGTTTGAACTTCAATATCTAAAGGAGTGCATTAGTGTCAAGATAGGTCTGAGTGGTAACCTACCACTTGCTTCTAACTTTTTCTCTAGAGGTTAGGTTGGTCTGGTTTGTTCCGGCTAGTTTGGGGGACAATAGTGGAGGCATTTAGATTGCTATGATTAGAAGTAGGGATGGAGGTGGAAGTTCCATGAGGAGGGTTAAGGAGGTGGAGGTTCCAAGAGGGGAGGTGAGGGAGGTTAGGAAAGGCAAAGGTGGAAATTATGCTGAGGGTATTGGATCCATAATCAGAAAAGTGAAAATTGGAAAGTTGTAGAGGAGGCTGTGCAAAAGTTAGTTACCAGAAAAGGTAACAATATGAGTAGGTAAGAAAGTTTCCTTAGGGAAAAGACTTTGATGCCCTTTAAATGATTGTGTTTAGAGAGAAGCGAAGAGTGGTGATGACTAAGTTAGAGGGAGGGTGAAAAAAAGGGGGGCATGGAGGATGGCTGGAGGAGGTTAACCTAGTGGGGAAAGCTTTGTAGAAGAGTTTTGGTGTTGAATTTAGGCTAGTTAATGTTAGGAAATTTGGATGTAGGGGGATGCAATGAGAGATTAGAGCATCTTTCACTACATCTCTTACTCTATATGCTAGTTAAATCAAGGAGTTAAGATGTGCAAGGAGTTATTAACCTAAAATTGGGGATATCTTTATGACAATTGAGCTATTCCCTCTTAAATCATGAATTATGGCATAAAACTTTTGTAACTTGAAGAAATGTATATGTTATTTCTTTGCTCATAAGTATACAATATTATTGATACATATAAAAATAATATTTCATTCACTTAATTTCTGTGAGGCCGTCCTTTCATATTAATAAGTTTGTTAAGTGTATTTAATGTTATCATCTTAGGGTTGAATATTTAATTTTGTTACTATAATATGTTTGTATCCTAACATTGTCCCTGTAACAGCCCAGACCACCCGCTTGCAGATATTGTCCGCTTTGAGCCTCGGCCTCTCGGGCCTCGCGCTCTCACGG
>JAOTAY010000005.1:42246451-42271434 GCA_025629805.1 Erythroxylum baracoense
TGTCACTCATGAAAATAATTGTACATGCATTCATTGACATTTTTTGGGTATAAGTGATTTTAATGTGATTAAAGTGTGAATTATGGATTAATTATCTTGAAAATTGAATTGGTGTGTACTAGAATTTAATTTTGTATTTTTGGAGACATTTTAGACATTTAGGAAATTTCTGAATATTTGGAGTATTCTTAGACTAGGAAAAATACAGAAATAAGAGACAAATAGAATTATTGACAAATGGACCAATTATGGAGTGACAAATGGATAAATTAATGTGTGATATGGATCAATAGATAAGTGACATTTGGTAGCTTCACATGATGACAAACGTAAGACATGCATGAGAGAAATGTGGCATTGCATAACAGAGCCACCTAGTCATTTAGGAAATACATTTATATAGCTCCTTTCTTTGGCTTCACTGAAATTCTCCATCACCAAAAACCTTCCTTCTTGTTTATCCATAACCGAATCCTAGCTTGTTCATATGTCTTTGGTGTTTACTTAATACATCTTGCAAGGGTTTTCGATTGTTGCTGAAATCTCTTATTAGCTTCCCCCTTATTTCTGGAATCTTACTGAAGAGAGTGAAACTTAAGACAAGTAAGTTATGCTTTGAGTTTTATGTAGTGTAAATGACTTTTGATGATATTTTCATGTTTGAAAATGGATGCATGCGTGAACGGTGTAGCAAAATGAATGGATGCATGCGTGAGTGGTGTAGGAAGAAGCAAATTCTGAGATATAAGTAAAGTGATGAAGGAGTTAAATCAGTAGAAAATATGCAAAAAGTGTATAAAGGATTGTGATAATTGAAGTTAAATAAAGATTAGTGAAGTACAGAAAATGTAATATGTAAAAGTATGAATTAGGTTATATTTTTGTGTTGTAATTATTCATGAACTTGTGAATTATTATAGAGATTATTAAACTAAAAATTGAGGTATAACTGAATCATCAACGTGAAAGGATAGAGACATGATAGAGAAGTAATAGAACATTGACAATGAATTGTGCTGGAGTATGTTATATGCAGTGTTTTACTGAACATACATCTATATTTTGGCCACAACTTGATTTGTGAATATCCACATTGGATAAGTTTTGATTTGGAATAAACTAGGGACATATAGCTACATGTTTTATGAAGGAATCAAATTTGAAATGTGTCCTTAAGTGTCTGTAAATTTTGTTTGAAGTTGAGAGTTATGTTCTATCGAGGTATGAGAAATGGTATGAAGTATTTTGATTATAACTTGCATGATACTAAACTAAAATGTATGAATTTGATTTCATTAGAAACGTAATACATAGAGGAACATTTGATTAGAAGAAAGTGTTACCTAAAAACTTCTATTTCTAGGTCATAAATGGCAAGAAAGAAGGAAGAAAACACAGTAGGTCTCGATCGTGCATCTACATAATCGCGACTCTATGCACGATCGCAACCTAGGAGGCTTTATCAAAAGGTAATTTTTTGGATGTTTTTCAACCTAATTTAAGTAAGGATGTTACCGTATGAGGCATGTAGGTTTAAATGAGCTCCTAAATGAATGAAATTAATGTTGAATGAGGGGATTAAAGTAAGTAAAGAGTATTTGAGGTTAAAGAATGTTTGGAAGGTGTTGTAATTGCTTATAAAGTGTATTAAGGAAACAAACCTAAAAAGTTGTCATTAAACATGCATGATACATGATACATTCATGAACGTATTTATGACTAATTATTCTTATGAAAATGCACATGAGTGACATATAAATGTATATGATTGCATATAGAGGAGCACGTCGAGCGACCGCTTCCAGACATTGCTAGGACTTCAAGGTAATAAGCTGAAGGCAGCATTTGTGAGTCAACCTAGACAATCTTCCTAGGATTGATTGATTGATTTTGTTTAACTTCCAATTAGTGAACTGTTTGTGATTTGTATGTGAATTCCAGACTTTAAAGATTCGAGGAGTTTGATATTCAGGAATGCATTGGAAGTGTTCTATTTGTATCTAAAATTTGAATGATATCTATTTGCAACTAATTTCTAAATACTCAATGAAAGTTAAATGCCGGACTGAGTTCCGATGAATATAAGATTCTGTTTGTGCATCATATGTGAATGCTATTCATGGCACATTCTGTTATCTGATGCATTTCATTCAATGCATGATCAGTTAAAGGTGTTGTGATTAGAGTAGCCAGTCTGAAAGAGCTTTAAGCTCAAAATTCTGCACATAGAGCTTTACTCCATGATTTCTGTATCTGACTGAGCCAAATAGGCCAGCATCTGTATCTATACATGTATCTGAAAGGCACTCGGTCAGAACAAATAATAACGAATCTAGAGCCTAATGTGCATCCGCATTTGTATATTTATGATTATCAAATATATGCTTGTGAAATCGTTTCTAAAGTTATGATGTTAAAGTCATATGCCATGATAATGTGATTGATTGGGTTGTAAATTTTTGAAAGAATGTATGTGATGTGTATGACATTCATTATGTCTTATTGTGATGGAAAATGATGTGAATTTGGTTGTTTGCATGATATTTATTTGTTTTCCTGGAGTGAGATCATTAATGATAGTTCGATCATTGAGTTCGCAAAACTCAACCAAATTGCAACGTTGATATTTTCAGGTACGAGACAGGAGACCTAGATTTCTAAGATCTTCTAGAAGAACATTTTGGATAAAGATATGGCTCAAAGGTCTGTCAGTTGGCATTTGAGGAGTTGTAGTTTTTTTAAAAATAGTTTACATAAGTCATGTAGAACTTATGTATAAAGGTTGTAAATATTAGTTTTAATGTCTTCTATGTAAATCTTTATGAATGAAATGAAGTAATGAGGTTTTTTAGGTATTGTATTTTCTTTATGATGCCATTTAAGAGATTAGGTTTGATCCAACATACCATTATCATAGGATATGTACTTGAATATCCTCTGGATGTTCAGGTATGTACTCTATAGTCGTGGGATGTGACAAAATTTGTTATCAGAGCATGGTTTGGCATCCATAGGGATATATAAGGACATTTATACATGATATTGAGTGAGAGGTTAGGATAGTAATCACTAATATTTTTTTTGTTATAGGTCATCTGCTGTAGGAGATTAAATTGGAAAGTTAGCTGACATAGAGTCAGTAGGAGCCAATAAGGAGTCTCCTGTACTTAAGTTTGCGCAAATGCCTTTGAGAATTCTAGAGAGGCAAGAAAGTAGATACGATAAACTGAGAAAGCAGGGGGCTGTGGACTTCTACGGAAGTACAGGCCCTACTGAGGCAGAAGGGTGGTTAGAGAGAACTGAAAGAGTGTTCGATCAGATGGACTGTGAGGCTGATGAGAGATTTGATTATGCGGTCTCACTACTACAAGGTCTAATATACCAGTGGTGGAAGACTATTTCAGGCAGTAACACCAAACCCTGTAGTTTGACTTGGGAAGATTTTCTGAGGGTGTTTCGAGAGAATTATATGCCGAAGATTTATTTAGACAGAAAGATGAAAGAATTTATGGATCTGAAGCAAGGCAGACTCACAGTTGCAGAGTATGAGATAAGATTCAATGAGTTAATGAGGTATGCTACTACATTGACCACAACTCAGGAAGATAAATGTAAATAGTTTGAGGACGGGTTAAACATAGAGATCAGAACAAGGCTAGCTCTTTCTAATTTGGATAGTTTTATGAAACTACGAGCAGCCTCAATCAGAATTGAGCAGTTGTTAACAGATGGTCAGGGAGAGTACAGATAGGAGTTTAGGGGGAAGAGACAGGTTGAATCTCAGGCTAATTTTAGCAGAAGCTTCATTAAACATCAGAATAGATCGTCTCGATTCTAGACTGGATCGAGACAATTAGGGTTTAGACCAAGAGGTGGATTTGTTTAGACCAGTATAGGTAGAGGATCAGTGTTAAGAGTGTAGTCACAACAGATGCCAATTTATGAACATTATGGTAAGAAGTACGGTGGTCAGTGTTGGAGGTTATTTGGAGCTTGTTTCCATTATGGCTCTATAGAGCATCATATTAGAGAATGTGCCGAGACTTTGGGACCAAAGTCTGTAATGAGAGGAGGAACAGTGAAAGAGACAACTGTACAGTAGAGTAGAGCTATCGAATCTATACATTGAGGCAGAGGTAGAGGCAGAACTCAATCAGCAAGGCCCAATGTCAAGACCAAGGTGTGGAGTAATTAGTCGCAGTCTTAGGCCAAGGTCTACACCATTACCAGTCAAGAGGCGCAGAACTCCCTAGATGTGGTAGTATGTGTGTTGAATGTTTTTAATTTTGAAGCATTTGCATTGGTAGATCCATGGTCCATACATTCATTCATCGCACCGCTTCTGGCATCTATACTGCATTGTAAGAGAGAAATGTTGAATCGTGGTTTAGTGGTGAGTACTCCAGTAGGAAGTACTATAGTAATTGGTGAGGTATGTAAGGGGTGAATAGTTTAGATTGATCAGGCAGAGTTAGAAGCTAATTTGATTGTATTGTAGTTAAAGGAAATAGATATTATTCTAGGCATGGATTGGCTCACTACTCATAGGGTAGTGTTGAACTGTTATACTAAGGGGTAGTTCTTGAATCCCCTAATCAACCGAGAGTAGTGTTTCAAGGAATTAGTCAGGCAGTGCTAGCCTGACTAATTTCATCCTTGAGTGCTTTGAGATTAATCCGAGATAGATGTGAGGCGTATTTGGCCCACGTAGTTAATACCCAGAATGAAATAACCATTTAAGATATTCCTATTATTAAGGAATTCCTGGGTGTGTTTCTTGCTGAACTATTAAGTTTACCCCCAGAAAGGGAAACGAAGTTTACCATTGATCTTGTTCCAGGTACCGCTCCTATATTAATTCCTCTATATAGGATGGCACCTGTGGAACTGAAGGAATTGAAGACCCAGTTACAGGAGTTGTTGGAAAAGGGTTTTATTAGACCTAGTGTGTCACCTTGGGGAGCTCTGGTATTGTTTGTAAAAAAGAAGGATGGGACTCTAAGGTTTTGTATTGATTATCGATAGTTAAATAGGGTAACAGTTAAAAATAAGTACCCATTGTCGAAGAATGATGATTTTCTTGATCAGATACAAGGAGTTGAGGTATTTAAAAAGTTAGATTTGAGATCAGGATATTATTAGTTGAAAATAGTTGAGGCTAATGTACCAAAGAGTGCATTTAGAACAAGATATGGGCACTTCAAATTTTTAGTGATGCCGTTTGGATTAACTAGTGCCCTGACAACTTTTATAGCCTTGATGAATAAGATATTTCAACCTTATTTAGATCGCATTGTGATTATGTTTATTGATGATATTTTGGTGTATTTGAAGGGTAGAGAGGAACATGCAGAACATCTGATATTGGTTCTATAGATAATAAGGGAGAAACAGTTGTTTGCCAAGTTTAGTAAATGTAAATTTTGGCTTGCTCAAATAGTATTCTTGGGTCATATTATATCTAGACATAGCATACAAGTAGACCCGAAAAAATTAGAAGTAGTGATGAAGTGGGAAGCTCCAAGAAATATGACTGAGATCTGGAGTTTCTTAGGATTAGTTAGTTATTACAGAAGGTTTGTCGAGAGGTTTTAACTGATCTCAGCCCCTTTGACAAAACTTATGATAAAGAATGTGCCTTTTAGATGGAACGATGATTGTCAAAGAAGTTTTGAGGAACTAAAACATCGGTTGACTACAGCACCGATGTTGGCTATTCCTTCAGGAACTGGTGGTTATGTAGTAGACAGTGATGCTTCGCATCAAGGATTGAGATGTGTATTGATGTAGTATGGCAAGTTGATAGCCTATTCATCCAGACAATTAAGGTCTCATGAGATGAACTATTCGGTACATGATTTAGAACTTACCACTGTAGTATTTGCTTTTAAGATTTAGAGACACTACTTGTATGGTGAAACTTTTCATGTATTTACTAATCATAAAAGTTTGAAATATCTGTTGAGTCAGAAAGAGTTGAATATGAAACAAAGACGATGGATAGAGTTGTTGAAAGATTATGATTGTACAATTAAGTATCATCCTGGCAAAGCTAATGTGGTAGCTGATGCATTAAGCAGGAAATCCAATAGCAATGTGACTCAAATACAATTATCGAGGTTGCCTAACTTAGTTTGATTAAGAGCATTAAATGTTGAATTGAAATTGGGGCAAGATAAGGCATTAATAGCCACACTAAAGTTGAGACTGATGTTTCATGATAGAATTAGAAGAGCTCAGAATAAAGATCCTGACATGGTGAAACTGATCGAGAAGATTAAGATGAATAAAGATTCTGAATTTAAATTGAGAGATGAAACATTGTGGTTAAAACAAAGGTTGTGTGTGCCTGATTTAGGTGAATTGAGAAAGGAAATTCTAGAGGAAGCGCATATAGCAGCTTATGCTATGCATTTCTGGTACTACCAAGATGTATAACACGTTGAAGCAACATTTTTGGTGGCCAAGGTTGAAAAAGCAAGTGGTTGAATATGTGGCTAAGTGTTTGACTTGCCAACAGATCAAAGCAAAGCATCAAGCTCTGGTTGGTAAGCTACAATCATTGCCTATTCGAGAGTGAAAATGGGACAGAATCACGATGAATTTTATTATGGGCTTATCGAGGACTCCGAGGCAACATGACGTCGTTCGGGCCATTGTTGATAGATTGAACAAGTCGGCTCATTTCTTGCTAGTGAGAGAGAATATCTCGCTAGATCAGTTAGCTTGGAGATATGTGAATTAAGTTGTGAGATTATATGGAGTTCCAGTGTCCACTGTATCAGACAGAGATCCCAGATTTACCTTAAGATTTTGAGGTAGCTTACAGACAGCTTTAAGTAAGAGGTTGAACTTTAGTACTGCATTTCATCCTCAAACAGATGGGTAGAGTGAGAGGACAATCAAGACTATTGAGGATATGCTTAGAGCATGTGTATTGGAGTTTTAAGGAGCTTAGGATCAGTACATAGCTTTGATTAAATTTGCTTATAATAACCACTACCACAGCAGTATTGGAATGGCACCTTATGAGGCATTGTATGGTAGAAAATGTCGATCGCCTCTATATTGGGATGAGGAAGGTTTGAGAATGATAGAAGGCCCAAAATTGATACAAGATACTATAGATAAGATAAAATTGATCCGAAGCTGAATAAAAGCAGCACAAGATAGACAGAAAAGTTATGTCGATCAGTACAGAAAGGATATGGAATACAGTGTGGGAGACAAAGTATTTCTGATAGTCTCGCCTTGGTGAGGAGTGCTGAGATTTGGCAAGAAGGGCAAGTTGGGCCCTCGGTACATTAGTCCTAATGAGATTATAGAGAGGATAGGATTATTGACGTATAGACTAGCCTTACCAAGTGAAATGTCTCAGATACACAATGTTTTTCATATGAGCATGCTTAGGATGTATAGAACTGATCCAATGCATGTATTACTGGCTCAAGAGATTGAAATTACAAGTAATTTGAGTTATGTTAAGGAGCCAATCAAGATAATGGGATATCAGACAAAACAGTTGAGGAATGGGGAAATTCCATTGGTGAAAGTCCTATGGAAAAATCACTTGAGTGAGGAAGCGACTTGGGAAACAGAAGAGCATATGAGAAAGCAATATCCCCATATGTTTCATGACTAAGGTAAGAATTTTGGGGATAAAATTTCTTAAAGAGGGGAGAATTGTAACATCCTATTATCCCATGATTAGGGTTAGAACCCTAAGATACTATATATGAGAGTTTATTGAGAATTTAGAAGTGCATTTCAAGCATTATGTGGAATATACATGCACGTGAATAATGTAGTCACTCATGAAAATAATCGTGCATGCATTCATTGACATTTTATGGGTATAAGTGATTCTAATGTGATTAAAGTGTGAATTATGGATTAATTGTCCTAAAAATTGAATTAGTGTGTATTATAATTATTTTTGCATTTTTGAAGACATTTTAGATATTTTGGAAATTTATAAAAAATTTGGGTAATTTTTAGACTAGTAAAAATATAGAAATAAGAGACAAATAGAATTATTGACAAATGGACTAATTATGGAATGACAAATGGATAAATTAACGTGTGACATGTAGATTAATAGTTAAGTAACATTTGGTAGCTTCACATGATAACAAAAGCAAGACATGCATTAGAGACATGTGGCAGAGTTAAGTTAAGCCACCTAAGTCACGTTTTTGTTAGGCAAGGAAGATTTCTGCAACTCTTTTCTTTTGTTTCACCGAAATCATCTAAACCTTCCTTCTTACTTTGCCATCACTGAAACACCATCTTTGTTCATTTTTCTGTATTGGCTTTTAGTTAATTCATCAATGTGACACCTTGCAAAGAAACCACTTCAGACTATATGTTGTCTCTCTATTCTCGTCCATCCACCAAAATCTCTTTTAACCACTCTCAACAGCTAGAATTTTTTTGAATCAAGTAAGTGATGCTTTAAGTTGTATGGGTAGTGTAAATTACATTTTGATGATGTTTTAATGTTTGTAAATGGATGCATGCATGAGTGGTGTAGGAATATAAATGAATGCATGCATGAGTGGTATAGGAAGATAAATGAATGCATGTATGAGTGGTGTTATATGAAGAAGAGTTTCATTGATACAAGTAAAATGAAAATGTGCAGAAAGTGTTATAAGAAGTGTGCTGGAGTGTGTTATATAAAGTGTTTTATTGAACATACATTTGTATTTTGGCCATAACATGATCTATGAATATCCAAATTGTATAGAATTTGATTTAGAGTAAACTAGAGACATATGGATACATTTTGCATTAGGGATTTGAATTTGAAATCTATTTTTAAGAGTCTTAAAATTTAGCTTGAAATTGAAAATTTTATTATGTCGAGGTATGAAAACAATCTGTAGATTTTTCACCATAACTTGCATGATACTGAACCAAAATACATGAAATTGGTGTAATTAGACATTTAAAACATTGTGTAAAATTTGATTAGTAGAAGGTATTGTCTAAATACCTTATTGTCTAGGTCATAATGGTCATACAAATCTAACTCCAAAATCTGCTTAAGAAAATCCGGAAAAAAATGCAGAACATGTGATATGAAAAAAATATGGAATAGGTAATATTTTGGGGGTTATGAACAATCATGAATTGTTGAACTGTGTATTGATGTTACTAAACTAAAACTGAAGTAAAAATGAAGAGCTAATCAACTGTAAATGATAGAATTTTGATAATGAAGTTTGATAAAATAGATATGATGTTATGGAAAAAGATAGATTTCATGAATGATATTATGTAGTTGAAGAGGTTTAATCAATTGATTAGATTTTGATAATTTCATGAAAACAAATTGGTATATGAATGAGTATGGAATGATGAAGTGTTTGTGGTAAAGTAATCTAGAAAATTGGAGTGAACTTGGTGTTAAAATGTAAGTGAGTTTCGGACAAATAGAAGAAAGGAGGAAGAAAAACACAACAGAGCACGATCGTGCATTTAAACAATCACGACTTTGCTGAGAAATGATGGAATTCATGATCGTGCATCTATGCAATCATGACTCTGCAGAGAAGAAAGAAGTGCACGATAAGGAAGTGCACGATCACGACCCAAAAGGCTTTATCCAAGGATGTTGTTTGGATATTTTTCAACCTAATTCAAGTAAGGATGTTACCATATAAGACATGTAGGTTTAAATGAGCTTTTAAATGAATTTAATTGATGTTGAATGAAGGGATTAAAGTAAAAAAAAAGGGTATTAAGGATTAAAAGAATGTTTTGAAGGTGTTGTAAATTGTTTATGAAGAGTATTAAAGAAACATACTCGAGAAATTGTCATTGAACATGCATGATACATGATGCATTCATAAATGTATTTATGATTGATTATTCTTATGAAAGTGCACATGCATGACATATAAATGTATATGATTGCATATAAGGGAGCATATCGAGTGACCGCTTCTAGACATTGTCGAGACTTTAAGGCAATAAGTTAAAGGGAGCATTTGTGAGCCAACCTTGCTGATCTTCCTAGGATTGATTGAACGATTCTGTTTAACTTCTAATTAGTGAATTTTTTGTGATCTGTATGTGAATTCTGGACTTTAAAGGTTCGAGGAGTTTGATATTTGGGAATGCATAGGTGGTGTTCTATTTATATATGAAATTTGAATGATATCTGTTTGCAACTAATTTCTGAATACTCAACGAAAGTTGAATGCCAGACTGAGGTCTGATGAATACAAGATTCTGTTTGTGCATCATATGTGAATGCTATTCATGGCACATTTTTTTATCTGATACATTTCATTAAATGTATGATTAGTTAAAGGCGTTGTGATCAGAGTAGCCAGTCTGAAAGAGCTTTAAGCTTAAAATTCTACACGTAGAGCTTTGCTCCGTGATTTCTATATCTGACTGAGCCAAATGAGCCATTATCCATATCTGTATGTGAAAGACACTCGGTCATAACAAATAATAACAAATATGGAGTCTTATGTGCATCTGTATTTACATATTTATGATTATGAAATATATGCTTGTGAAATCTTTTTTGAAGTTGTGATGTTAAAGTGATATGCCATGATAATATGATTGAATGGGTTGTACAATTTTTGAAAGAATGTATATAATGTGTATGAAATTCATTATGTCTTATTGTGATGGAAAATGTTGTGGATTTGGTTGGTTGTATGATATTTGTGTGTTTACATGGAGTAAGATCATTAATGATGGTTCGCTCATTGAGTTAGAAAAACTCAACCAAATTGCAACGTTGATATTTTCAGGTATTAGACAGGAGACCTAGATTTCTAAGATCTTCTAGAAGAACATTTTGGATAAAGATATGACTCAAAGGTCTGTCAGCTGAGATTTGAGGAGCTGTAGTTTTTTTTAAGTAGTTTACATATGTCATGTAGAACTTGTGTATAAAGGTTGTAAATATTAGTTTTAATGTCATCTATATAAACCTTTATGAATGAAATGAAGTGATGAGGTTTTTAAGTATTTTATTTTCTTTATGATGCCATTTAAGAGATTAGGGTTGATCTAGCATATCATTGTCATAGGATATGTACTTGAATATCTTCTGGATGTTCGGGTATGTACTTTATGGTAGTGGGATGCGACACCTTGTGATGTCCAAATTGATGTGTCTTCTAATTTGCACGCAAACTTCCTTCTTTTCCTTCTTTCCTTTCTTTTCGTTTTTAATTAATTTCTTATGATTGGATTCCACAATCACATAAGATGGTGAAAAATTCTTAGACTAAAAGAATTCAACTAATCCTACTAATTCCTCAGCAACGACATCAAAAACTTGTTGAGGTAAGTTTTAATTTATTTAAAACCTCGATAGACTACAAACACACAGGTCGTCGGTGTAGTATGTGAGGTGTTGATCTCTCGAGGAGTTGTCGAACTAATCTAATTCTAAGTTATCTAAGGCCTAAAGAATTATTAAAATGAAAATAAAAATTGCACTAAAAAGTAAACACATGAAGATGATTGATTGGAATTAAAATGCAAAATTATCATATAAAGAATCAAATTGAGCACCACCAAATTAACAATGAAAATCACATAAGGAAGATTAACCGAATATTAGAAGGGGGATTTATTGTATCATTAAATGCTCTCATGATTACTTTATAGTTAATATGGTAAACCTTAAAACATAACCCCCAATTGAATTATTGAATTTGCAATTTCTCAATTAATTAAAAAAACCTACAAATCCAATCAGATATTAAGCCCTTTAATACACTACTGGGTCATCACACGAGATCTCTCTAGATTGTTTAACTCTCATTACCCAATCTACTCATTTTCCTATTGGTTCACTTTCTTGATTTGTTACTAAAGCATACAAATACAACAAATAATCACAACACCCAATGTACTAACATCAAAAGAAATCACATTAACATTGATTTAAGAATAAAGACTTAAAGAAATTTAAAACATCATCATCAAACTAAAATCCATCACTGTTAATTCCATCTTATACATTCAAAAGAAAGAACAATATAGCAACACTGCAACCTTTCTTCTCCTTCTTCATTTTTCCTCCTTCTCTCTTCTTCTTCCTCTCTCCTTGGATCTTTCTCAAAGTGTCAAAAATGGAACTACTTCTAAGGTTCTTTTTCTTTCTTTTTATAGTCTTTTCTATTTTAGGTAAATCCTAGGGTTTTCTTGGGTATAAAAAGTTCCAAATGTCCCTCGATAAGTCACATTCGGGAGGTTGTCCATGTTGTCTGTCCCAAATGTCGCATAGGCCACGATCATGGCACTACCTAACCATAGGGTTTTCCTGGGTCCAAAATGTCCCAAATGTCCCTTGGTAAGTCATGTTCGGAGGTTACCCGTGCTGTCTGTCCCAAATTTCGTGCAGGCCATGATCATTTCACATGATTTTAGCTCTTTGTCACAATCATGGCAGCCACGATTATGACAAACCATCCATGCTTCTGTTACAATCGTGGCCCTGAGCCTTGCTCCAGTTTTCCTCCAAATTCTCTCCATTATTCGATATTTGATCTAAAACACTAACTAACACATTAAGGCACATCAAATGCATTAATTTTAAGCTCAATAGCATACTCTAACCCATAAAACACTTGAAACACAAATGTCTAACGAAATAACACAATCCTAAACTATACATGCACTAATCATTCAATTTAACAACTAAACACACACTGAACTACAAACTAAAACATTATCCAACCTACCACTATCATAATTTGACTTTAAAAAGATAAAATATAAAAAATTATCAAATGTACAGAATACAACCAATAACTCCTTTATGATAATTTAGTTTTCTTGCACATTTTATCAAAGTTTTATTGGCATATCATATTGGTTGAAATTTTTTATTCTTCCTTTATCCAAGCATTACTCCAGCAATGAAATCACTAGCATCACATATCAAATCAAAAGAGAGATGCCAATCTAATGCTAAAATGATATAGAAATTATTCAATTTTTCCTTTAAAGTGCAAAAGCATCTAAACAGACCAATTAAATCCTCTTGAAGTAGGTCACTTAGTAGGTAAGTTATCTCAGAAAGTCCTTAATAAAAATTTATGAAGATTGATATGTCCTAAGAAACTTTAGATTACCTTAACTAATACTGGTGCTGGGAACTTCTCAATAGCTTTAACCTTTGCCCTATCCACCTCAATCCCTTAATGATAAATCTTGTTCCCTAATGCTATCCATTCTTATACCATAAAATGAAAATTTTCATAATTTAGCACTAAATTGATCTCTTTATATGAATGATGTATTGGCTTCAGATTATAGAGACACTACTTATATGAATCCCCAAAAATTAAAAATTCACATATAAAATCTCCATATTTTTAACCATATCCTTAAAATTATCCATCATACATTTTAAAATATTATAGGTGGATTTCACAGTTTAAAAGAAATTCTTTAATATGCAATGTTTCATATGGGAAGATAAACATAGTCTTTTTTTATTCTGAATTTGAAAATAACCTAAATACCCATCCAAGAAGTTGGATAATATATGTCCAGATTTGAATGATAAAGGGTAAAGGGAAATGGTCATTTTCAGTTTCATCGTCAAATCTCCCATAAATAGTGCACACTCTCTAACCGGTGATAGTCCTCGTTGGAATCAATTGAATTTTCTCATTAAGAGCAAATGTCATCTACTCTTATTAGGACCGAACTACACAGAATTACCTAAGCTAACATAAATTAGATAATACTTAAGTCTAGTAGTTTAATCACTTTGGATTTCATGACATAATTCATATTTTGATTCAATCACCTTTGAGGTAATACCACTAGGTTGTAGCCTATTTTATAAAAATTTTATAGGTACAATAAGAAGGAATTATTACCTATAAATGCAAGATTTTCTTTGCTAATGGCTTGCCATGATTCTTTAGTACCATCAAAAAATTCTCCTTAATTTTCTTCTATCAACACACCTACTATAATCACTAATACCCTTGAGTTACTATATAGGAATGCATATTAAATATGAAATGGTAGCTATTTCATCTTTAAAGCTAGTGTTTCCTCTTTAGAAGATTTAATTTTTTGCTAGCTTAGAATATCCATCCCTTTTAAATTATGTTTCTATATGATAATCTCATTCACCTTCAAATAGGATAGTTTCTCTAATATCTATTTATGCTTTTCATTTAACTAATTGTTTTTTCATAATGCAATGCTCTAATGTATCTTGTCATACAATTTCTTAAAAAGAGATAGAAATTTAAACATATATGATAGAGTAAAAGAAATAATCATAAGAAATATAGTATTTCATCACCTATGTCATATCAAAGATGATTCACTCTTCTCTGACCTTAATGATAAATTTTCCTTTATTAACAATTATAATGACTTTTACTATTAAAAGGAAACGTCTACTTGGGCTTAAAATACCTTAACATCTTCATCCATATTAATAAGAAGAAAATTGATTATTAAATAAACTTGTTAATTTTAACCTAAAATCTTCAGTAATGCTTTTAGACTCAATTTAACAACTAATTAATGTCTTACCTTAGTTGGTTTAGGTTTTACAATCTTACCTTAGTTAGTTTAGGTTCTACTAGTCCTAATTTCTTAAATATAGAATCAGGCATTAAATTTATGCTTCCTACCAAATTAGCTAATGTCTCATTAATGGATAAGCTACATATAATATAAGGGATCATGAAACTACCTAGATCTTTTAATTTCAATGGTAGCTTGATTTGGAGGATAGATGAGCATTCCTCACTCAGTATGACAATTGAGAGTTCTTCTAAATTTTAGTTGTTTAAAATCACATTTAGGAGTTTTCTATATTTGGAAATTTGTATAAGAGCTTTAATAAATAGGATATAAATGAAGTTATTTGAATAATTCCAAGAATTTAACGAGTTGCTCATCTATCTTCTTTTTCTCTAGTCTCATAAAGTAAGAAATTTTAGGTTTCACTTATTTCTTGCCCTCTCTATGCTTCTTTCTTTCTTCCTATTTAGCATCATCTTCTCTTTTAACATCTCCCTTCATATTATTAGTCAACATCTTTCCACTCCTTTAAATGACTATCTTTGTATGTGCCTTAACATTAGGGACTATATTATGAAGCAGACAAATACCCTTGAGTTATCTCTACTAACAATTTGCCTAGTTAACCAATCTGGTTTGGAAATTATGAACTTAAGCCTTTTAATTTCTCATAGAAGCTTTTTAACCTTAAGATAGAGTTCTAAATGTAGATATAAACTTGGTCATTAACTCTTTTAAGCTTATATTCTTTTTATGCTTCTAATGTTGATGATATCTTAGTGGGAGTGGTTTATGAGCTATTTACTTTGATAAAAATTTAGGTAATTTCTCCACCTTGTACTATAGGTGTACTATAGGGTTGTTTAGTGGTTATTGGAAATTTCCTATATAGTCTACTCGTTCAACTTGCTAATTAAAAGGATTTATAACTTGAAAGTCACTGATGCTATGTCTTCCTTATATAGTAGTATATTACTTGAGCTATCTCGCTTGTACACTCAAGCTATAATTTTATCTCAATAAAGCCTCCATTTGAGCTATCAATATGGTTCTATCATCTATTTTATGTATACCTTCTTGATTGGTTCTTTTAATCTTGCCTGATTGCCACTAGTAGTTATTTATTTCCAACTTCTCAATAAGTTTTATAGAAACTTCTAGGGTTTACTACTTAATGTTCCCTTATTTGCTACATCGATCATCTGCTTTATTGTATAGGTTAAACCATTGTAGAAAATATGAATTCACATCCACATAGGTAGGTCATGATGTACGCACTTTCTTAATAGATTCTTATATCTCTTTTACATTTAGTATATTGTCTTATTATCATATTATGAGAAAGAAGATATGTCATTCCTCATCTTAATATTTTTAAGATAATAAGTGCTTAGCTAACTTCTTCGCTAGATTATCTTAATATTTTTTCAGATAATAAGTGATCAGCTAACTTCTTCGCTAGATTCTACTATGTGGTCATTGAAGCCACACGCAATGACTTCAATCACTACTTTGATTGATATATGGATGACAATAGGAACATTCTTAACCTTGTAGAATCATCGGTTTCTCCATTAATTTTGATAGTTTCATATATCTCCAAAAGGTTGGTTATAAATATGTTGAGACCATCATCTAACACCCTCCTAAAACTATAAAAATCATTGTAACATCTAGATGATGTTTTGGTTTGATCTCAATGTAGTCTGCTTCAATTTTTAGTCTAATTATATTGGATTATGTCCCTATGATTGATAGCTTCACATACTCTAGTATGGATATATGCTCTTTGATAGGTGTAAAATGCATCATATTTTAGGGAATAGTTTGACATGTGGTTAACCGTTTATTTGATTGTTTAGTATGTGTTTAGGTTAGAATTGTGTTCGTTTGTTAATTATATATGTTTAAGTGTTTTTATGAGTTAGTATAAGTCTTTGAGCTTAAGTGATATGATTTTGAGGTACCTTGATGTGTTTGTTAGTATTTTAGGGCCTAAAGGACACGATCGTGACAGAAAGACTCTGTCACAGGCCACGATTATGACATAGAGGTTAAATGTTGGCCATGATCATGGCAGTAGGGCCACGATTGTGGCCTGCATTGGGCAGACATGCAAATAAGAGAAAAAGTCAAGTTTCAAGGGATTTTTGAACCATTTTGATCTAGAAAACCCTAAAGCTGTTAATGTATTTAAGGAACATGAAACACAGAAGGTATAGGCTTTTTACATTAGCCAAATTTCAAGACCCTAGAGAGCTTATCGAGAGAATTAAGGAAGGAGACGAAGGAAGAGAGAAAGGGAGAAGAAGCTTGACGCGAACTACTTCCCGAAATAGGTGGTTTCTTGCCACGCTGCCTCCATCATCATCCATTTCGAGCTATTTCTAGTTTATTTCATTCTTACAATTGTATAGAATTTAACATAGCCATAGATGATAGATTGTTGAATGTTGAGGATATTGTCTAAACTCATCTTTGGGATTTGTCTTTGCTATTAATGAAATTTGATTTATTGCGATTTTATTAAGTTATTCGTGATTCAATTTCTATTCTTAATAATTTGGTAACAAACTGAGAGGGTGAACTGAGTGAATATCATCAAATTGGGCTAACAAGAGTTAGGTAGTTTGATAGATAAAGAATTGAATCAAACCGTTAAATTTGTGTAGCAAGAGATCGTGCATAGGTTTCGGTAGGTTATTAGACAATTTCATAACTAAATTAGGTTTTGGGTAAATTGTGAATTGAGAGATTGCAATTCTATAATCTAATTAGGGATTATTAATTAGTGTTAAAGATTATGACTCGAGAGAGAGTAATCCACCCTAAGACCGTTTAGACCCGATAATACGATAATTTCATAATCAATTAGATTTTCATTAAAGTTGGATTAAAACCCCCTTTCTCTCAATTGTAGTTCCTAGGTTGATTCTTGATTGGGTTATTCAAATTGCTATCTTGTTTATACTTTATGAATTTAATTCTTGAGATTGATTGCTTGATTGAATATTTTTCCTGCCTAGTTGTTCATTTTAATTATTTGCAAATTTGAGTTAAGCCTTAGATTTTAGGATTAAATTACTCCTCCTTATGAGATCGATATCTTAGGTACTATGTGAACAACCCGTGTATTTGTGGTATTATCGAGGTTACAAATATTAAAACTTAGGATACGTAAACCGTCGATCACTCTTCTTTTATTTTATAAAAATATAGGTCTCGGGTTACCCATTTTTAATCTTTAGGCATCTGATTAAGCATGTTCTCAATCTTTAGGTCATCTTTAAAGAATTTAGACATATAATTCCTTTTCAAACATTAAGATTCATACCAAAAATAAAAAAAAAACCAAGAATAGAAAGCAAAAGAATTAAAATTAAATAAAGAATATAAAATAAATAAAACAACTATAAATAGTTTTATGCTTCCTAAAAACTATTAGCTTCCCTAGAAATGAATGTAAAAAACTTGTTTTTACTATTAGTTTCTATTAAAAATTCATTCAAGTTTTTATCATCATATTATTATTACCCACAATTTTTAGATAAATTGTCTTTTAGTAATGTAAAGGTAAATAGAATGTTGAGCCCTTAAGGAAGAAATAGAGATATTTTGGTAAGTTATCACCTAAACCAAAAGGGTTGAGACAGGGGGATACAATATCTACTTACTTGTTCATACTATGCATTGAGATCTTAATTAGGTTTATTAATCATAATATTAGGAATGAAGCTAAGTTTAAGCTTTATATAAAATTCAAGAAGTTGGGAATATTTAATCTTTCTTTTACTAATGATTGGTTTCTTCTCTCTAGGTTTAAATCATAATATTAGGAATGAAGCTAAGTTTAAATCATAATATTAGGAATGAAGCTAAGTTTAAGCTTCATATAAAATTCAAAAAGTTGGGAATATTTAATCTTTCTTTTACTAATGATTGGTTTCTTATATTGATTAGTAAGCATATTAATGACAACTCTCCAAACATTCAAGGAGCTCTTTGGAAGTTTAATTAATAGAGATAAAATCTACCTTTTTGTTTCTACTAGTTCTCATCTTCTTGCAAGGTGGCTATCTATTGTAATAGGTCTTAAAATTAAGGATCCTTTTTTTTTTGCTTATTTTGGTATTTGTATCACCACCAAAAGACTTTCTTATAGGGAATGCATCCTATTGAAAAAAAAGGTTTAGAAGAGAATAGGCAAATGCTAAAATAGACGTCTTTCATTTGCAAACAGATTATAACTTAAAAATTTATTGCTTAAAAGACTGTAAATCTATTGGACTTCTCATATTATTCTTTCTAAAGGCCTAACCAAAATATAGAGAAGATGATGAGAATATTCTCTTGGTGAAGTTACTTAAGCAAGAAATCAATTACTAAGGTTAAGTAGAATAAATTATGTATGGCAACAGATGAAAGAGTGGGAAGGATGTCTATAAATTCCAAACTAGTAATATACCTCCCTATTGCCTATATATCAATTCATAAACATCTTTGTCTAGTTTGAAAGGTTAAATACTTGTGATGCCAAATCTAAGGATGCTTGCACCTTAAAGATAAGCTTATGACTTCCCCCTTACCACTTTGGTTAACAAATTTCATAACAAGGTCTCAATGATCTCCTTGGCCTCTTAGATAGCTTTTGTATATATAGTCCATTAATATGTAGTGTCAACTAAGGTTTATCATATATATATGAGGCCTTCATAGGATGATTGTGTCATGAACTATAAGAAATACTAAGGCTATAAGAATTGCTTATGTAGAGCTTTATATCTTTCTTAAATTTCATAGAATATTTCCTTTTTCTTTTATATGAAGTTTTGAATCTCCATCATTAGCTTGATGATCTTATATAACAGAAAACTTAGCATAAAGGCATTATAAACTTAAGCCCAATATTCAAAATAATCCATCTCAATTGACATTAAACACATCCTTCCTTGATCTCTCATGGGATAAAGAAAACACATTTTCCAAAACTTTTCTTCTATAAATCCATTCAGTAGAAGTGTTTTGATTGTTAAATAAAACTCCTTGATAAATGTAATTCTTTCTTCACAAAATGCTCTAATAAATTTCAGTAGCAAATGAAGATATACTTACTTTAGCTTATGGTTTCTTTCCCTTTGACATAATGTAATCATAAGGGGTTTGCACTTATTATGGGCATTTATATATCCTATAGGCAAATCCTCTTTGACTACAAATGCTCCATACAATCTACTACATCGTATTGACTTATAGTTATCTTTCTCTCCTTTTTGCATTATTCAGCTTACAAGTTCTGTCGATTTTATAATGAACTTAAAGTTTGACTTTTAGTTTTTCACTTTTGGATCTCCTATTTTACTTTAACTACCTAAAAATTTGAAAGAAAAAAGTAAAAGGAAAAAAAACTAAGACAAACAAAAATATTAATTGTATAGTTTCTTAGAAATAGTGCCTATTAAGCAAGTTTTAATTCTATAAAACCCTCAATGTTCCATAAGTGCACAGGTCGTAAATGTAGTAGTTAAGATGTCGATTCCACAAGAAATTGGTGAACTAAATGAAGCCTAAATTAGTCTAAGGTCCAAAATTGTAATTAGAATGAAATAAAAACTAAAACAGAAATTTAAGCAATTGAATATGGACAACTGAAATTGAAAATTTAAATTAACACAAGGAAATTAAAATTGAGCACAACTGTTGATTGTGATAAGTTTTAATCTAATTAAAACCCTTAACTACCGCAAGTGCACGGGTCGTAAATTGTAGTGAAAGAGGGTCGATCCTACAAGGAGGTGTGAACTAATTTAATCTTAAGTTCTCTAAGGCTTAGAAAAATTAATAAAAAATAAAATAAAATAAAACAGAAAATTAAACATAAGAATATGATTGTCAAAAAATTAACTTGTAAAAATAATACAAAACAAAATTGAAGTTGAGCAACGAAAAAGTCACAATTGAAAATCAACCAAGGGAATTAACTAATTAAGAAGGAAGTATTTATCCTATCATTAATGCTAATATACTTACTTATGTGTTAATATGGTGTCGGTTTTAGACTATTAAGGGGTGGATTACTCTCTCTCGAATTATAATTACTAAGCCCTAACTGATAATGTATAATTAAATCGAGTAACTGAAAATGTAATCTCTCAATTAACAATCAACCCACATCCTAATTAGTTCTTAAATGTTTTAATGAACAACCGAGTCCTTATGTGGGATCTCTCTCCATACAAATTACCGATTTGATTAATCATATGGTCTATTGAGTCACTTAACTCTTATTAATCTAACCAAATCATTTTTATTCGGTTCACCCTCTCAATTTATTATTGAAACATATAAGCACTACAATTAATCACAACACCTAATCAATCAACACAAAAGATAACTAGATTAACATTGAATCAATTCAAAATCCCTAAAGAAAAGTTAGAACATCATCAACAATCCAAAACCCATAATCATCATTCTCATATTCATCTTAACATTCAAAGTAAAAGAATACAAAGATGAAAAAAAACAACCACTTGGAAGGGATCAGATGACTCGGGAAAGGTAGTAGCTGCTAAGACCCACTTCCTCTCCCCTCCTCTTCTCTCCCTTGGAGTCTTCCAAATGTGGCAGAATGTATAGCTCCTTTAGGGTTACATCATTATGCCTTATATACTCGTTGCCATTGAGGGTAACCCTATGGTTTTTTTGGGTCTAAAAGGTCCCTCAAAAACTTAAATCGGAAAGGTTGTCCACGTTATTTGTCGTGCAGGCCACGATCGTGGCACATTGTTTCACCTTCTATCTATGATCGTGGTTAATCTCTCTTAGTTCTGTCACGATCGTGGCATATGGACCACAATCGTGGGCCTTGGTCAGGTTCCATGCTTCCTTTGATTCTCCTCCATTCTTCGATATTTGATCTGAAACACTAACAAACACGTTAAGGCACCTAAATTACATAAAATTTTAACTCAGTGGCATACTCTAACCTATAAAACACTCAAAACACAAATGTCTAACTAAACAACACAATCCTAACCTACACATGCAATAATTATTCAATTTAACAACTAAACATATACTAAACTACCCTCTAAAACATTATGCAATCTACCACTATCAATAACCAATTGACAAATTGAAAATCACACAAGGAAGATTAACCAATTATAAGAAAAGGGGATTTATCCTATCATCAAATGCTAACTTGATTACTTTTGAGTTCATTGTTATTGGTCCTAGAATTCTAAAGGGTGGATTATTCTCTCTCAAGTTCTAATCATTAAACCCTAATTGAATCAAATTACTGAAATTGCAATCTTTTAACTAAAAAAATAGCCCATATTTTAATTAGATCTTAAGCACTCTAATAGACAATCAATTCCTCACACGAGATCTCTTTTTGTATAAATTACCGATTTCATTGTTTGTGCAATCTATTAGATTGTTAACTCTTGTTACCCAACCTAATCTTTTCGCTATCAGTTCACTCTCTCGATTCATTATCAAAGCATGCAAATATGAAAAAATTACAATACCCAATACATTAACATCAAAAGCATTCAAATTAACATTGATTTGAGAACAAATCCCAAACACTAGCGAATGTGGATTTTATAGACCACATTTGTTTAAGAACGATCAAGCTTTCATGGCATAATGTGATCATTGTCAAAGAGTGGGAAACATCATGAAAAGAGATCAAATGCCCTTATCTAACATCTTAGAAGTTGAAATTTTTTATGTATAGGGTATCGACTTCATGAGACCCTTCCCATCCTCTATGGGGAACACATACATTCTAGTGGGAGCAGACTACGTATCTCACTCGGCTCAAGCTATGTCATCTCCAACTAATGATTAGAAAGTTGTACAAAAATTTATCAAATGATTGTTTAATTGATTTGGAGTGCCGAGAACGATAATAAGCAATGGGGGAACACATTTTTGTAACATATCTTTAGACACTCTCCTAAAAAGATACGGGTTCCACCGTCAAGTTGCCACTCCTTATCACCCACAAATGAGTGGATAAGTGGAAGTCATGAACAAGGAATTGAAACAAATTTTAGAAAAGATGGTTAATAGTTCTAGGAAGGACTAGGCATTAAAGCTAGATGATGCCTTATAGGCTTATCGAATCGCTTTTAAAATGCCGATCGAAACGATGCCCTTTTGACTCATGTATGGTAAAGCTTATCATTTGCTTATAGAACTAGAGCACCAAGCATATTAGGCAATGAAGTTTTTAAATTTTGATTAGAAGCAAGTGGGTAAGAAACGACTTCTGCAACTAAACAAACTCGAAAATTTTCGTTACAATGCACATGAAAACGTCTAACTTTATAAGGAGATGGTGAAGAGATGGCACGACTCTCATCTTAAGTAAAAGGAATTCAAAGTGGGTGATGCAGTTTTTTTGTACAATTCGGGGTTGAGGTTATTACGAGGAAAACTTAAATTGCGATGAAGTGGACCATTTATGGTCACCCAAGTTTTCACCCATGGAGCCTTAGAATTGGAAAATATAAACAAAGAAGCCTTTAAGGTGAATTGGCATTGCTGCAAACTATATCTCGGCATAGTCGTTGAAGGAAAAGGAAGTAATTTCTTTCCTTTTAAAAAATTGAAAGCAGTTAAAGGTTGTAAGGTTAAGTTAAAGATTATAAATTAGCACGTTTAGTAGTTTGATTTCTTTTTGAAATTTTAGAATTAGTTATTTCTTTTCAATAATGGATTGGAAAGGTATGAAAAACAAGAAAATAAAGTGATGATGAAAATATAAGGTAAGGAAGGAATTCAGGAGTGACACGAAGAAAAAGAATGAAAAATGGAAAAGGAGTGAAAATTTTCCCCTAATTTTAAGGTCTCTATTCGTGACCCTGTTTTAAACCTTCTATCATGATCGTGATATCTTTTAAGGGTCAAGATCGTGACCACAGCATAGTAGAATGGGAATGTGAACATTTTCAAACCTTGTCCTCAATTTTACCCCTCCTTTCTTCCCCCTAACCTATATATTCACCCTTACCCTCATTTTTCTCACTCACAACACTCTTTGTACTCTGTCTATAACAAACAAACTCTAAAATCCTCTCATTTTTCTCTACAAATTTCTTCATCTCTAAATTCTTTTTTGTCCTTTTTTTATTCGATCTTCACGAAGATGATGAAATTTTTGCATCAATTTGTGCTAAGGTTTTATATGAAAAGGAAATAGAATCTTTATTTGAATATCTTCTGTTTTAGAGTGCCTTCTACTTCTAATAGGCCATGAACTAGATCAGAATCATTCTCAACTAGTTCATAATAAGTTATCCCATTTTTTTCACCGAGTCTGCGTAGAGACCAAAGGTCTTGAGTCTTCACTTCTCTCATTCCAAATGGGACCAAGAATTAAGCAAACAATCAAATGTGCTTAACAAAAGGACAAATTACAAGTTTCGGAGTGCAGACAAAGAAACAGACGAGAGGATTATAGAGCACCCTTTCTGATTTACTCGGAAGAGGAAGGTAACCATTTCTAACCCCTTAGTTCTAGAACCATTGTTGTGCCTCGATACTTTAACTTTGATGTATTAGAAAAATTAGGTTTGAGAGAAAAGGTTGAAAACTAGGTAGTAGAATTTAATGGGAGAAATTCTTGCATTTCAACTTTATCATTTATAAATAACTCACCTTTGAATTCTTCACCTCCCTTCAAGTTGAGTTCAGTAACTCAAGGGAATTTTTGTTTCAATTTTGGCATCAACTTGTTGGATCGAAAACGAAAGCATGCAAGATTTGGTTAAACAGTAGATTTCAAAACTTTTTCGAAATCAAAACGCAGCGGAAATAACATAACCAAATCAACATGTTTCAGCTATAGATGATACGATATAAGGAAAATAATTTATATAAGAACAAGGTGGTAGAAATATACCAACTCCTTGCTGCAGCTTTGACTCCTCATTTTTGTATCCTCTCCTTTGTCAATGTATCATCTCCTTGTTGTTGTACCAATTCGATCTACCATTTGTTCTTCTTAGACAACTTCGTTAACAAGATCCTTTGGTGGGAAAAGAGAACAAATATTTTTAAGGAGATTTTTCTTAGAAGAAAGAAGCCAAAAAATGAGACTCTTCTTATTCAAGTTTCGACTATACGTGCATGAGAGGAGAGAGCGAGTCAAAACCAAATGCAAGAACACTTCTTTCTCTCCTTGTCAATTTCAGTTATCATGAAAGAAAGATGTGATGTTCATCCAATGCCTCAGTTCATTCTTTAATCAATCATAAAGAAGCTAATAAATGAGACTCTTCTCATTTGTTTAAGATGGCTATATGAAAAGACCAATAACCTAAATAAGACCTTCTTATTTTCGGTTACGGATGAAAGAAGGAAGAGAGAATACATCAAATGCACCTCTTCCTTTCTTTAATGAAATGAATGCTAAAAGGTTACAT
>JAOTAY010000005.1:42281065-42305174 GCA_025629805.1 Erythroxylum baracoense
TAAACACTATAAGAAAATTGCAAATTACTGACAGAAAAAAATTCTGTAGTAAATTAGCGACGGAAATTGTTTTCGATAGGTAAACTTGTCGGGAAAAAAAGTATTGTAATACCCCACTACTATAGAGTATATACCCAAACATCCAGAAGACATTCAAGAACATACCATATGACAGTGACATGTCAGAGCAATCATAAACACTTATTATGGCATCATACACTTTACAAACATTGAAAAGGTTAACTTTTCTCATTTCATTTACTAACATAATTTACGCTGTAACAGTACGTTTCATTAAACAAATATTTACAACATCAAAAGTATTTGGACAATTTACTACTCATTTTTACAAAAGATCTACATGAAAAAAGAACTACATAAACACAATCTACAACTCCCCAAATATCAGTTGACCAGACCTTTAAGTCATTTCATAATTCCAAAATGTTCTTCTAGAGTGTCTTAGGAACTAGGTCTCCTCTCTCGTACCTGAAAAGTCACGTTACAATTTTGATGAGTTTTGCAAACTCAGTCACTCATATCTAATCACAACATCTCATACTCAAACCAAATTCAGAGTATATCACATCACAAAAGTTCATCATGAATTTTTCACACATTTCAATTAAATCTTTTCAGAATATTTCAAACCTCTTTCTCAGTCATTCATATTATCAAATGTACATATACATGGCAGAACATCATATTAACATAATTCACTAATTGTTCACAATCATTCATATGATACATTTGAAAACATAATTGCAAATTCATATACATATGTAACTCCACTTTCGTTATTATTTTGTTGTGACCGAGCGCCTTTCACTATCTCATATCCCTTGTGGATATTGGGCTCATTTTACATTCTGTCTTGTACCCATTGTGGGTATCAGACTCATTAATCACTGAGCCTGTGGTTCTTTATGCTCATTTCTGAGCTTTAAGCTCTTTTCAGAGTGGCTACTCCAGTCATAACCTCTTTATCTGAACATGCATATCATGTAATAAAATGCATGAATTCACATAAATCACACTTTCAGTAGCTTTCATTCATTTCAAATACAGTCACTTTCATATTCATCAGACATAGGTTCGACATTTAACAATTTTGTTGAGAATACACTTTCTTTCATATTCACATACAATCAGAAATACTCCCAATACATTCCCAAATATCAAACTCCTCGGACCATTAATGTTTGGAATTATCAATCATATCAATCACAATTCAATAACTAAAATTTTGGCATAAATAAATCAATCTAGTGAGAATCATCTAGGTTGACTCACAGTATGCTCTAGATTATGCTATTCCCTAGATGATTCGACAATGTCTGGATTTTGGCATTCGAATTGTGCGTCTAAAATCATTCAATACATACAAAATTTACATTACTAAGGTGATCAATCAAATACATATCCAATCATGTAAATATATACATATGTAATGTTCATTGCATGCTCAATGACTTTCCCATATATATGTCCTTATTCTCATTTCTTAACCAATCTTACATTATAAGAACATCTTCATTCCTTTAGCACTCCTTCATTTCAAACTTAAATACATTGTTATTAAACAATCACTTCCTTAAGTTATAACATCATTTAACAACTTCAACTTGTCAAACATTCAACCAACTCATTCAACATCAATTTAGATTCATTTTAAGCCCCAATCAAGTCCATATGTATCATAATAAAGTACCTTTGCACTAGTTGTTTCAAACATTACTTAAAAGACATCATTTCACTCGTTATGCTAGCCTACGATCTTGATGAACCATCCCACGATCATGACAGAAGCTTCTGCAACAAGCCACGATCGTGGGGACTATGCCACGATCATTACATAACCTAAATATATAAGCCACAATCGTGCAACGAAGGCCACGATCGTGCCCTGCCTTTCTTCCTTCATTTCACCATGAATTACCAAACTTAGAACCATCATTAACACTCTAATTTTTCTAGAAGTCATGTCCATTTATGCAACCTCATACAGATCTGAATTATACTCCAAATCCAGCTCAAAATTATTCAATTGATAGCTCACAAATCATGGTCTTTTATGCATCAAAAATCAAACTAGAAACTATCATACATTATCATGCATATAGTCCTAGTTCTTTCTCAATTCTAGAAAACTATGTTTACATCTTCCTTTGACATATATTCACGTTCAGTATACTTCAAATCCAGATCTAATTCATCCTTGAATCAACCTAATACCCATGGTTTTCACACACCAAGAACAAGTAGAAGACATTCAAGTTTATCCAACATATTCTGGCACATATCATCACTAACACCATACACATTTCATTCCAATTCAAGCATCATTCTCATATTCTTAATCATGCCATAAAGATCATATTTTTACTTACTTTTAAAGATTCCAATTTTTGTTTAAGACTTCAAGATAACCTCTCCTTCCAAGCAAGTAAAATCAACACAATTCTAAGGTAAAAATGAGCTGGTTTTCGGCAACAAGGTGAAGACCACTTTAAATAGATTTCTTGGCTATTTTGTGAAGGATGTATGTATGGTTTTGGTGTAGAAATTTAGCTAGGGTTCAAGCAAAATGTAAAAAGAAGATTGATGCAAATTTCAATGGAGAAGATGAAGAACAAAGGAGAAGACTGTAGAGCTATCCTTATTGTAACTTTCTTCACTAGGTGTTAGGTGTCTTAATTTGGCCAAGGCATTTGTCTTAAGGCATGTATGCCATGTATCAACCTAATATGCTGCCATTTATCCACACATTAAGTTGCCATATGAAACCAATTAATTAGTGCACATGTCTCCTAATTATTGATCTACTTGTCACTCCATAATTGACCTATTTGTCATTTAATTACTAGTCCACTTATCACTCATTTATCTATGCCAAATGTCACTCAATTATAGGGTTAGTCGCCCTAATTTTTCATGTATCAATTTATCTTACCACTACATATTTTTCCTAATCCAATGTACATATTAATTTATCAATCTGCTAATTAATAACATTTAATTCCAAATTACTAATTGGAATCCATTCAAACCAAAATGCAAAACATAACAATTCACAATTCACATCATGTTCATTTTAAATCTTTCATACCCTGGAATAAGTCAATTGAGTGCATATACTACCTTGGTAATGTGTACAAATTATAATTCATGTGTATATGCTAATGATATGCATGTAAATGAACTGGTCACAATGCTAATACTCATTCACAATGATCTAGGGTTCTAACCCTAAGCATGTTCTGGGAACCGGATATTACAGGTATTTTGCGATGGAAAAAAATTCGTCGTTAACAGAGGAGCGAATTGTTCAGCCAAACTTTGTCAACATAATTTAGCGACAAAATAGTGAAAGTTGTTGTAAAAATAGGCACTAATGTTTCCCGATAAAAATTGCATACAAAATTTATCGACAGAAAAAAAATTCTGTATGGAAATTCCCTATGGAAATATCATTTTGTAGGTAAATTACCTACAGAATTGCATTTCCGTAGTTAATTTCTAAACGGAAATATAAATTTCCGTAGGTAAATTACTATGGGTGATGTTTTCGTAGGAAATTCCCTACAGAAACATGATTCTGTAGGGAAATTACCTACAGAAACATCATCTACAAAAATCTAATTTCGTAGGTAAATTACCTATGGAAGAAACCATTCCGTCAGGAATTCACCTACAAAAATGTGATTCTGTATGTAATTTACCTACAGAAAAACCATTCCGTCTAGAAATTCCATTAAAAACAACAAATATATTTCAGTTAAGCTCCCTCTCTCTCACTCTCTGGTTTTAACCTAAATCGCTCCCACGATTTGCGTTGGTCCTCTCTTCTCTTTCAAATTTGTGCTGTGTTCCAGTATAATAGATGCTGAATACATATTATCCTCGCTGGCCACAGTGGGTTGGACCCTTTCCTCTCATCATTCTCTTTGCTCTTCTCCGTGTCTCAGTCTCTCTTCTCTAGGTTTGGTTTGCGCATGCCGAAAAAATTCATATATGAGAAATTTTCTCTGGATGCTTCTTTCCTTGCTTGGATACATTTAATTGATTATTTCATGTCTGTTTAGGGCAGAATTGAGCTCGAGGATCTCGCAGGGCTACAAGCAAAAGGCATAAACTAGGTACTCTACTATCAGTTTGTTTACAGATGGGTGTACAATTTTTAACGATTTACAATGATTTTGTCTTCTATGATTGCTTTAGCATGATTTTATTATTGCAATAATTGGGTTCACGTACGTATACTGTTAAGCTTCGTGAAAACAAAGTTATTCAAACTCTGAAGAGCTAAATTCGTTTGTTTTTAATCAAAATTATATTTAACTGCTACAGAAGGAATGGAGTTTATGGACTTTTGTTGGTTATGAATGGTAGATAGAGAACACGGTTTGCATAAAATAGAAGCAGGATCAAAATGTGTATATGAAGAAAAGCAATTGACTAGGCATATGGATAAAACAGGATAGAATGGGAGAAACCATTTATAGGGAATAATAATCGGTTATCTATCTGCTGATTGATATTGTTTTTGTGGTTTATATTTTGTTTTGGAATTCTTCTCATATATAAGCCTGTCTCGTGATTTGAGTATTGTTTTAAGGTTTAATATATGTTGAATTTTAAGACTATTTCTCACATGTTACTTACATATTACATGATGCTTATCACTCACTGCTTTTCATTATATTGTTATGTTTTTGTATACTTTATCAATGGAAGTCTACTGACACGTTTGTTAAGTTTCTTTATAAATTTGATGCTTATATATTCTAGTCTTTAATGTAATATCTAGAAGTCCTCATTCATAAATATTAAGCAATTGATATATTGGTTTGAATATTGAAAATTTTCCGAAGGATGTAGTAGTTTCGCAAAATCTAGCACAATCAAAAGTAGAAAATTAAAAGCATAAACGCAAATTAAAAATCAGCACCGAATTTTGTTAATACAGTTCGGCATATCTTACCTACGTCTGTCGGGCCCTCACCTAGCTTAATACTTTCACTAACGACAATAGTTTTATACAAAGCTTTACTGAGCTGATACCACTCATCCTTTGACACTATCCCTCGCCTACACTACCTGTGAAAGTATTTCACACCCACTAGTATGACCACCTCTTACTACCCTTATAAGAGGATTTTTCAAACAATGTTTAATGATAACGAAACAAAATAAACAATTCAAGTAATTAAACAAAATTAAACATAAACGAAAACACTTGAGATAGGAAAAAAACTTCCCTAATTAATTCCAGCTTTTTCAAAGAGAGATGGAAAGTTGTTCACCAAGAAACATAAATGTTTCTTTGCTGAAACATTGTAAACATCATAGTTGCAAAATTCACGATGACTACTGGAATTTTTCGGACACAAACATCACTATCGACAACCACCAGAACCGTACCCAATCAATACTCAATCCACTCAACAAACATCATACTATCGACCAAGACTAGCAGCTGCAACTTCTGGAATTTTCTTACACCATAACTCACAATCAGCAACCACAAAACTAACACCCCATGAACAATAAGATAGCCACCGAAGATTCATACACACATCAGCAAAACCTAGCTGCAAAAATCAAAACTTTCAACCTTCTCCATAGCCCACTATTATCGTTGAAGAGAGATAGAGAATACCCAGCAAAAGTCACACAAAAGTCATATAAATACAAAGAGAAAAGTTAGTTGTTATATCACCCTCAATAGATGTTCAAAATAGAAGAATATGCAACTGCCAAATCACCCAATAATAGAACACGCAGTAGCAATATATGGATTAATGATCAACGTAAACTTGGCTAGCTACATAGCCTCCCAATCAACAGCTACAATTTGAAAAAAATGCAGCTGCAGGGATTTCACATAATCACCAAAAATCCCAGCCATATAAGTCACGTGATCAGGTGCAACGATTTCATATAATCACCAAAAATTCTAGCCACACAAGTCATATGAAAATTTGCAAAGATAGAATCATATCTTAACCCAATCAGCTGCCAAATATCCTTAAGAGTTAACCCTAAAATCCAGCTACTAAAAATCATCAAAAATCACCCTCATAATCTCAATTGTTGTGTTATACAAAAACAACACCTTTCAAGCCATATCACACTTGAATCCTAGCCACAATTTAGCTGCCATAATCAAATTAAATTTCCAGAAGATAACTATTATCAAATCCCATCTTAAGTATGATTTGAAACTTATCAAACTTGTCTTAGAAGAGTCCCACTTAAACTCATTTAAGTCCAATTATCAAATAATATCCAAAATTAAATAATTAAGATATTGTAATTTATATCTTAATAAATATCATTTATGATGCTCTATATGATTATGTTATACTTACGTTCTGTTCACATAAGTTTCTATATGGAGCTTCTAATCTTGTATAAATGTGTGAAGTTATGTGACAGTTTTTCTTTATATAGCGAGTGTATGAGCTATACATATATGTATAGAAATATGTATAGAAATGTGATGGTTTAGGTTATTTTAAAGATGCATAAGATGATTTTCTAGGGGATGCACTTAAATCTTAGTTTCTGTATGATAAGGTTTATGCTCTTCTAAACACTTTCCCTTAACAAAGTTTGTTTTACCATTAGATAAGATAAAACCTTCTATGTATCCTGTTCCACGCCTATAGTTTAAGGTCTTACTAATTTTTCTTTTCCTTTATTGAACCTTTCAAGTGATTCATTCGTATTCTAAAACTTTTTTCATAATGTTCTTATTCTCATTCATTATATTATTATATCATACATGAAATTCTTTAGTTTCTTTGTACTTTAAGGACACCTTTTTCCTATACTTATTGAAAATTTCAATTAAGTTCACCATACTATAGCTAATCATCACTATTTCTTAAGTTGTTATAGATATTCGAGCTTATTGTCATAAGCCAAGTTGGTTTAGATATATTATATTTTCCTTCTCCTTTTAATTCACTTAATTTATCCTATATTTCTTTCATTAATTCTTTTTTGTAATCTTTTGATCTATCTTCTTGCAATCTTTGAGGTTTAGGAATTGATCCTTAAAGTGGCTTATCTTTTCACTTTCATACCAAACAGTGCTAATCATTTCATTACAATGACACTTACCTTCACCATTGCTTCCTTTTCTCTTTTGTTCTTTTTTCTTCTTAAGGAACCTCTTGAACTTCCTTGTCAAGATATTTCCTTATTGTTGCTTTGAGAAAAGGTTTTATAGTCATCATTGTCACTTTCTTCCTTTTTATGTTTTAAAGATGATTCTCTTTCTTCTGCTTATGTCTTCATCCTATCTTAACAATATCTAATAACTATACTCCTTCCACTATAAGAAAAAATATCATCTAACTTTGTCAAATAGTCATTGTCACAAAACTAGGGTGCTCAATTAATAGTTTATCCCTTTATATGTATCACTGCCCTTTCTTTCATATCACTAAGTACATAAGAAAGAGAGACTTTTTATTTTACCACTTATTGACCTTAAAATAATGCTTTCTCACTATAGAAAATAAAAACTCAATTTTTTAGAAACTTTGATTCTTTTGTAACACATATAATCTTTCTTTTATTTTATTTCTACAGTGTCTTTTACTTCAAAGGATACCTCTTATTATTTTTCTCAACCTTCTATTTTTTATATGATCAATCCTTTTCATTATAAAAATATGTTCTTCTAAAGAACATTCTCTAATCTTTCATGTATTCTTCATTGCTTCCTTGACCTAGTACCTTTCCAATTTTAATTATGTTGTCCCTAGTTGGTGCCACTATGTGCTTACAAGTTGTTTTACTCCTAGGTATAAGTTATTAATTGTAGTAGTTTGTGGATGTATAAACTGGTCTACATTTCTGTGATATCTACATATTTTTGTGGTATTATCAACTGCATTTAGAGTAATTCATCTGTAAATATCTCAAATCCAATATTATGTTGTAGGGGAACTTACTAGTAAAAAGGATCTTGGCTTGACATTTTTTAAAGATTTGATTTGAAAAACTTAAGACTATTAATTATATCACATTTAGCTTTTAAAATAAAATGATAAAAAGTAAAAGGAAAATAACTTTATGAAGTTAATTACTAGATACTAAGATTAAATTAATGCATTTGCTTTTACATTTAGACTCCTCTTTATGGACATAGCATGTATAGTTTACTATAATGGCATCATTACCCTTGTAATGAAAGAGCAATATTAATTATCTTCTGGAATCTAATCTTGGTCTTTTGTTTAATAGATTAAACTTTTCATTTTGTGAACTAAGTCCCGACTCTAAGTCTTAGACTGACCTCTACATTACACTTTCGGTGCTTTGATTAGCAAAATAATTTTCATCTTTATTGTAATTGGCACATTAGCAATTTTTTTAATTAAATCCTACCTGTTGTATAAAGTTCAATTTGATGAATCATAATAGTTTTTTCTCTCTTTCAATAATGACTACATGATTTTATTTTATTCATACAATTGTTGTTTTATTGATTAGTTAGAGTAAAGTTAATTTCTTTTTGGTTGGATTATGTTGGTTGCTATTAGGGACTTGTTACAGCTTCGGTCCTGGGCATTTCTGGAGTATAAAGGTACTCACTTTGTTGTCTTTTTTTTCCAATTTTGTTTTTTAAATCTATGGGTTTATTCATGTTAATCATTGAAATGGGTTTTTGTTTAATGTTTCTAAAGCATGATTTATTTATCAATAAGCTCCAAATATTGTCATTATATGAGTTGATATGAATGGTAGATACTTGAAATTAGTTAACATTACATGCAACCTAAAATATTTCCCTATCATCTGACATTACATAAATTTATGCAAATGCTATAATACATTGATTTTTTCTTATGTTATTGTTAATGTGTAAACTAAAGATTAAATGTTTTGTAAGATTAATATGGATGCTACCATAACGATTATTATATCTAACTACGAAATCACTTTTTTAAATGATAGTTTTGCATAAATGAGTAATGTTGATAGATCTTGGATGTGTAGACGATTAACACCCGATGATTTCATTAATCTTGAGTTGTTAAGGGAGTTCAAGTTTTTATTGACTATGCATGTTTTCAACCTGCATATATGGATGGTTCAAAAATCAGATGTCTACGTAAAAAGTGCAAACATATTCATTTTCTTCCTATTGATGAAGTGAATCTCTATTTGTTAGGAAAACGGTTTGTTACAAATTATTTTGATTGGACATGACATAGGGAGCCATTAATTTGTAGCATCTCAAAGGGTAATGAAGTAAACTCATCAATAAATATAGATGGGTTTGAAGGGGGATTGGATTTATAACAAATAATGTGGGTGCAACTAAACATTCTTACACCAAAATGGTTTATGATGCAGCTGGTTATACCTTTCAGAAAAATATAGAAAATGTTGAACAAGAATCGAACCTAAATGCAAAAAAAGTTTTTTTAATTACTAAAATCAGATGACTAAGAATTATGGCCAAATTGTGAGACCATAACTCAATTATCTTTAATTGCTCAAATATTGAACATAAAGTCTGAAAGGCATATTTATGAACGAAGTTTGAATAAAATTCTTGCTTGGTATAATGAATTATTAACTCCTGATCATAAAGTGGTTGATAATTTTTACAATATGAAAAAACTTATTAGGGGTCTTTGTTTGCTAATTGAGAAAATTGAATGTTGCAATTTGGGATTATGTAGTTCTGGGGAGATGATTTGGAATTACAATACTGAAAATTTTGTGGTCAACCTAGGTTCAAACCAAGAAAGTGTACTATAAAGTAGAAATTAGTACCTTGGAAGTAGATGTATTATTTCCTACTAACTCCTAGACTTCAAAGACTATATATCTCTAATGTTACTGCATCTCTTATGAGATGGCATAATGAACATGAATAGAAAGATGGAATAATGAGTCATCCATCGGATGCACTCATATGGAAACATTTCAATAACACTCATTCTAAGTTTGCAGCCGAAAGTTTAAATGTTAGGTTATGATTGTCGATAGATAGATTCCAACCTTTTGGTCAATCTAACCAACAATATTCATCATGACCAATCATAATTACTCCTTATAATTTACCTCCATGGATGTTTATAAATGAGGCATATATGTTTTTGACAGTGATTATGCCAGGGCATACGAATCCAAAGCATAAAATCGATGTATACTTACAACCATTGGTATCTAAATTGCATCATCTTTGGGAATTTGTTATGGAGACATATGATGTGTCTCTTAAACAAAATGTTTTGTTGATAGCATCTTTGATGTGGATTATTAGTGATTTCCCTGCATATGCTATGTTGTCTAGATGGAGCATAGTAGGGAAATTGGCTTACCTTTACTGTGGCAATGATTTTAATGCGTTTTATCTTCCTAACGGGGGCAAAACAACTTGGTTTAACAACAACAGGAAATTTCTTCCTCCAGATCATCCATTTAGGTGTAATAAACAAAAGTTCATTCAGAATATGATGGTATAAACAACTCCTCCCCCCTTATAAAGTTGGTGAAGAGATATTGCAAGTGATTGATGAATTAGGATTGCTGAAAGTTACAAAACTTGAAGTTGAAGAAGTTAATAGGTGCATTAGTAAAAACTTTAAATTGGAGAAAATGAAGTATCTTTTGGGATTTGCCATATTGGAAAACTAATTTGATACGTCATAATTTCGATGTTATGCATACTGATTTTTTTTGACAATTTGTTCAACACCATAATGAACATTGAAGGGAGGACAAAGGAAAATACAAAATCACGAGTTGATTTGCAATTTTTTTGTAGAAGAAATGAGTTAGATAAAGATTTTCGCACGGGTAAATATCCAAAAACATGTTACACTTTGGACAAAAAACAAAAAGAAATTTTATGTGAATGGTTGAAAAGTCTAAAGTTTCTCGATGGTTATGTTTCGAACTTAGCAAGGTGTGTAGACATAAGGAAGTACAAATTATTTGGGATAAAAAGTCATGATTATCATGTGTCTATACAAAGGCTAATTCTAATTGCATTTTGGGAGTTGCTACCGAATAAGGTTTGGGAAGTTATAACATAATTAAGTTTATTTTTCAAAAGCTTAACATCATCTAAAATAAAGTCAGCATAAATAAAAAAACTAGAAAAGGAAATTCTAGTTATCTTATGCAAATTAGAAGGATTTTCCCTCCAAGCTTGTTTGACTGTATGGAGCATCTACCCGTACATTTAACATATGAAGCTAAACTTGTTGGTTCAGTTCAATACCGATGGATGTATTCATTTGAGAGATAATTATATTTAATATTTAAATAAAAATTATAACATGTTTTAATCAGTAATTATAATAACTTTTTTAATGTAGGTGTTTGCATTACTTGAAGAAAAATATTAAAACAAGGCTAGAGTTAAAGGTTCGATATATAATGTTTATTTAGTAGAGAAAGTAAGTACATTTTATTCACATTATTTTGAGCCGCATGTGCATATAAGAGAAAGAAAAGTTCCTCGTAATGACGATGGGGGTGAAACGGGTGATGTTGATGGTAATTTATCCACTTTCACATATCTTGGACAATCATATGGATGTTGAACAAGAAGAATGTTAATAGAAGAAGAAATAGAGGCTGCCTATGGTTACACTTTATTGAATTGCCAAGAGATTTAACCTTTCGTGCAATAAATATAAGTTAAAATTGAACTTGATTATTTGGGTTTTTGAGGTGAATGTCGTTCACAATTAAAATACATAATAATCTTATAGATTATACAAGGAATGGTTATGTGAGCTAATGCCTGAAAAAACACAGGATGATATCAAGAAAGAAGTTAAAAGTCATTTTCCTTTTTTGACTTGCAATAATTGAAATGGTTGAATTATCATATCAAAGTATTTAAATGACATTTTAAGTTTAAATATGATTTTTTTATCTAGGCCTCAGAAAATCCAATATAGAACAAGTTCATATGTGATCTTGCGAAAGAACCTTTGCAAACTGTTAAATCATATATGGTGTATTTTATTAATGGATACAAATTTCATATAGAATATCATGCTCATAGTATGGCAACGGTAAATAGTGGGGTCTGCATGTAGGAAGAATTGATGGATTGCTATAGTAAAATAATTGAGATACTTGAAATTGAGTACCCCGCATTGCCAATAAAACAGAGTGTGATATTTAAATGTGAATGGTTTGATCTAACTTCTAATGTTGGAACAAAAGTGTACAGCCGATACAATCTAGTTGAAATTAACCAGCGAAGAAGATTTAGACAATTTAAATCTTTCGTGTAGGCGATTTTAGCGACCCAAATGTATTATGTCCCTTTTTCCAGCTTAAGATGAGATAAGTTAGATTGGTTGGTCGTTTGCAAAGTAAAACCTAGAGGTGTTTTTGAATTACATAGAAAAGGACAAAATAAGAGAATTGAAAATGAAATGTTTTAGGAAAATTTTCATTAAATAAATGCATGTGTAATATATGACGAGAATGAACCTTTGAATGATCCAAATAATGAATATGTTGAAATTTCATCTAGAGGATGAGGAATTATAGAGGGCAAGAGATTTGAAGAGGAGCCTGACTTTGATTCTAATTCTTTAGAAAAAGAAGATGATGATGATTTTGATTTATAGTTAAGTGATGATAGCGATTAATTTGTGTAAATAATAGAATATTATATGAATAAATTTATTATTGCATCAATAATATATTATATGTTTAATTTATAGTGTTCTATTAGTGGAATAATCAATACAATGTGAATTTTAGATTAAAAATATGCCACATAAGAGGAAAAAGGTTGCGACCAAGCCTCAGGTTATCACCATTTGGAGGAGTCAGTGCACGTTCAAGTAAAGCATCAAATTCTGCAAATGCTAAAGAATTAGGTGCTACACGTCCAGCTAATGCACATCCAGATGAGGCATCACCTTCCCTCCTACAGTCCCTGTAGATCACATTCCTTACCTACTGCTGAACCATTCAGCACCCCTACTATATCCGGATAAATAGATACTATCGATGCAACATCTATTCCTAGACCAAAATTTCTATTTATACCGACAAAGATATTAAGGATAGACATTGCGGATAAAGGAGGTGACCTCCAACCTAGAACTAAGGAAGTTGATGGAAGAATGTACGTTACAATTGTCAACAATCTGTAAGTGAAATTCTCAAAATTTTGTAATACATGATAACACCATAGGCTTATACTGAAGTTATAGGCTTTAATTTGAAAATGATCTAAAATAGCTTATATATTAGGTTGGTTCCAACTGGAACGTGCTCCAGAATTATCTCATCCAAGTTTAAGGAGAAGATAGAACTTGAGGGTTATATATGGAAGCATATCTCTCAGGGGATAGAGGATTTTTATTATCAGGAATTTGAGGTACAAAAATAAATTATTTAATCTTTTTATTTAATCTAATTTTATATATTAATGATATAAATATTGTAGTTTACAAGAACTTATAGTATTTTTTTTCAGAAAATTTTTTTTAGGATTCAAAATTTAATGTTGTCGTTTATGATGTATGGGAGAGGCGTGCCCATGCACCTTATTAAGACTTTTTTGGTTTGATACACAAGAATGGTATACGACCTCCTCATATATCTGAAGAAATATAAAGTCTTTAGCAGCAGTAGCAACAGTACTGGGCAACACCTGAGGCAATCTCTATTTCAGAGTGCAATTTTGCAAACAGACGGGTAGGATCAAAGGGAGAGAGTTTACCGATACCCACTGGAGGATCTATGACCCACTAGGAGCATACAGAAAAAATTGTAAGTATCTAAACTTTATACTTATATTCTAATTTTTTCACTATTTACTACCAATTAGATTTCAATGTAATTTGATGTATGAAATTTATAATGAAAATATATGTTTATTATGGATAATGATAATTTTATAAATGTCTGTTGCTATGGATGGATGTGTTGGTGAGAAATTTTTTTTATTTAACAGGGGGTAAATATCATAAAAATAGAGGAAACTCTGCTGAAATTTTTGTAAATTGTAAGAATTTATTTTGATGTAGGAAAAGTCTAAATTCTGATTTTACAATTATATTCTGATTTTTGTACTAATTACTACCAATTACATTTCAATGTAATTTGGTGTATGAAATTTAGAATGAAAATATATGTGTGATAATTTTATAAATTTTTGTTGCTATAAATGACTATGTTGTTGAGAAAAATTTTTGTCTATCAAGGTGCAAATATCATAAAAATAGAGAAAATTCTACTGAAATTTTTGTAAATTGTAATTCACTTCTAATACTTTAATGCGGAAAAAGCCTATGGGTACAAAGCCTACACTACATCAGCTCTTTTTGCATACTTACACTAAGAAGCATGATGGTGTGACCATCGTTAATACCCGATGCAGACAATGAGAGAGTCGTTTAACTTGAGAGCATAGTGGAGATGCTGGCAACTCAGTTGCAACAATCGATGGAGTGCATAGCCCAACATAGCCCGACTTCGTAATGAGATGGATGAGTTGAAGAGGAGAGGTAGCACTAGCACCTCATCGCAACAGTTAGATCATCCGCGTTCACCAACTGCATAGCTTAGATTTATAACATTTCGGTACTTAACTGGATTTTATTTGATGTTTTGCTACTTTTATGTTTTTTATGAATTCTTAATTTACAGTAATAACATAAATTTTCAAGATACTTATTGTTGTACATTATAATTTTTATATTATATTACCAATCAAGATAATTTTTATATTATATTATCAATCAAGATTATATTATTTAGAGGAATTAAATGTAGAAAAAATCAATAAATTATCAACAAAAAATTCTGGTGGGAATTTGTAGTGATGGAGTTTTAGCAGCTAAAACTACCAACAAAAAATGGTATCTTTGTTAAATTTGCCGATGGAATTACCATTTCCACCGCTAAATTTTTCGGCTATTAGAGGAGTTACGTAAATCCTCAAAAAATTATTTTTCTTAACTTTTTATTAATATAGTTGATAGAGAAGCATAAAGACCAACATTTAGAGGAGTTACGTGACTCTTTGTCTTTATCAATATAGTTTTTTAGCCTTCTATGACAAATATATTGTTGGTTATGTATTTAAAATACTATCAGTTATTTGATATTAAAAAATTATGTAGATAAAAATTGGGCATAATCAGTTTTCTTATTAGAGACTTATTCTTTTTTAGATAAAAGCATCGTTAAAACAAAAGGGACAATTGGCTACATTTTTGCGGTGATGATTTAGAAATCGTAGCTAAATGTCAGCTTTTGGTGATGATTTTCAAAATCATCGCAAAATGATATGCTTTTAGCGACGATTCAAAAAAATTGTTGCCATATATAAAGCTTTTGGCAACAATTCAAAAAAATCGTCGCAAGATGTTTATCCTTTGGCGACGATGTTGTAAAATCATTGCCAAAGGATAAATAACAAAATAATTCTCTTATTTATAATTATTAATTCACAAAATTTGAGTTGATCAATTGTGACTGAACATCATATTGAGAAAAATCAAATTTAATATTATTGACAATGATTCTAAATGTAAAAATAAATTTAGCTAACAAAAATGTCAAATTATTTAAATAATTTATGAAACTATAAACTCAAAATTAATTAATATTACATAAATTTTTACTTTTTATTTCTCTTTTAAATTATATGATTTGACAATTTTATATGGTATCACAAAATTTTCAAATAGTTTTAACATGAAGTTTGTAATATAATAATATATGATTCTTACAAACAAAAACAATAAATAATGATATATCATAAGTAATATAATATAATGATATATGGTAAGTGATACAAGATTTTAATTAGAAGTTTAACAATTCTTATAGAAAAAGCAATAAATAAACTTTCATGCCTATGTCATTGAAAAGAAAAGGAAATATTATTTTTCTGGATTCCAAGTGACATGATACTCAGTAGATAAGGTAAAGGAGTTCCCTATGTCTGGATTCCTAAGAAGGCTCCTTGCACGTTGGATGGCATCAATTGAAACAAACAAAGATCTTCCCCCAGGAGTTGGTTTATTGATATCGTTAGTTGATTGACATCGTCTTCTAACAACTTCTTGACTTTAACTAAATTAGCAGAAGATATGGTGAACGGTTTCTCAGATACAATATGGATTACTGAATTAGATGAACCACACGTACCATGTTTTTCATCTAATGAACAAGCTGTATGGAACAATCATGTTAATTTCTTCACAATCCTTTGAAAAATTAAATGCTAAAAACTTAAAAAGCTAAATTAAACGATATAAGGAATGCAAATTCAAACACATGCATACCAGATTGAATGACCCCATCATCGTCACAATGAACAGACATAGTTTTTGCAATCAACGATTGTTCCAAAACAACTGATTTCTCTAATCATGTACGAACCATCAGGACATTGCCATCACTTCCATTTTTATCTATGTTCTCTTGAAGATTCAAGGAAACTTTGCACAACACATAGTATATGCAATCACACGTTCATCCAATAACTTTTTAGTAGAAAATGAGATACAGATAATAAAGTAAGAGAGCTAGTTCAGATGATACTAAAAACCTTGAAGAAGAAGATTGGCCGTTGAAGGAAAATGGTGATTAGACTTTGATGAGGAGATTTGTTGTGGATCGATTTGTTCTTCATCAGGAAGAACTCTGCCACATTCCTCCCATTAAAGCTCTTTTTGCCATTAGAAACTATCTGCCCTGTCGACATTTCATGATGAATTTATATCAACAATTTTTCTAAAAGTCAATAGAAACAAAAACAAGTCATTGCTATAATCAATATAAAAGCAGAGTGTACAATTTAATAAGGAAACAAAAAATTATATAAAGGTATATACAATTAACAAAATATTCACAAAAAATGCAAAGTTCATCGAAACTTAATTTTTTAACCAACTAAAAATCCTTTGCACAAGCACATTCTATGTTTGCCACTCACCCTTAATGATAAATAAAACCCAAAGCACATGCCACAGATTAATAAGTGATCTGACATCTTTAAGAATATAAGATTTCTTATTTGAATGTTCCAACATTCTAGCAATGTTAATTTTGTGATCTATTAGCTGAGATTACTTTATACGACAAGGTTGAGAATGTTAATTGTGTGTGTACTATGTTGAGGGGATGCATAATTAAGTGTGTTTTTCTCTGAAATCACTATTTTGATAAAAATAGTTGGGTACCCCGAGCCCCTCATCAGATATAGAGAGAGCTACTATGATGGAATTCAAAACAGAAGAAAGTACATAAATAGGAAGGCCAACTCTAGGTAATCAATAAGATGCAAAAATCACATGGAAAAACGGATGTAAGAAGTCATAGCAGATGAACAGATCAATTTTAGAGCAGTTAAACACAAATTTACAAAGAGGGGACGACTTACCTAAAGAGTTTAATGAAGATTGGGGATCAAAGTTGTCTCTCCAAAATAGGACCCTACTAACTGGAAATCTGGATTAAGCAAGAAGACACTAAGTTAATACGAAAGAATCGAGTAATTTCATACCTCAAGGTTAGCTTTCACTTGGATGAGAGTGCTATGTGACTCCCCTAAGAGAAAGCTAATGACTAATTGTTACAGAACAACTACCAAAGGTAAAAAGAAGAAGAAAAGGTGAGAAGCAAGACAGAGGATACCTAGCAATTTAACCAGCTCAGAGAAGAAGATCGTTTTTGATGGTTTAGCCCTAATTAGGAAGCTTCTGGAGACTCTTTCGATAAGGAGTTTTTCAATTTATATCCTCTATTTAGGTAATTAGGTTTTCAATTTCATAAAAATGATGTGGTTTTATAATTCGTCGCTAAACTATTCCTATATATTACACTCTATATATTATAGAAATTAGATATAAATTATATAAATTCCTATTATTAATATTTTTTTTTATTTTTAATTTTAATCTTTTTTTCTTTTCTTTTCTTTTCTTCATTCAGGTGGGTCATTTGGAAATAGTCTCTCTAATAGTTAGAGGTAAGGTTGTGTACTATTGGACCTTCTCAGACTTTGCGTCTTAGCGAAATTTTTACTAGATATTGTTGTTGTTGTAAAAATTATATCTAATAAATATAGAATATGATTAAATAGAATAATATATTTCAAACTTTGTCACTACGTTGTTGAAACAAAGAACCAAAGATTGTCGTTATAGGTTGCATCAGTATTATAAATATTTTCCTTTTGATGCGGAGGCAAGGAGACATGTTCCAGAATGGATGTCTCTAGAAAACTGGAATAATTTATGTGATTATTGGACCTCTCCCAAAGTTCAGGTTTGTTTTCTTTCCCTTCACATTTGCTTCCATTAATTTTGTTGGATGATTTAATGACTATTTTTTCTTTATCTAGAAAAAATGTGAGAAGGCAAAGATCAACAGAGGAAAAATGAAAACCTCTCACAATCAAGGTCTCAAATAATTTGTTATCGTCCGAAATGAATATGTAACATCTTTGTTTACCGGTTTTAATTATATCAATAAATACTATATTATTTATTGTTCATAGTAAATGTTTTTCATAAAACAACATGAGAAGGAATTACATGGACAAGAGTGTGATAGGATCACACTATACAAACTTACTTACTATAAGGAAGGTCAAAGGTGGATGTCAGAAGAAGTGCAAAATAACTATGTAAGTATAAAAATTTGTTTAAATTTTAAGTTTATTTATTTATGTAGTACTAACTAGTAATATTTGCATTGAATATTGGTTTTGTTTTTTAATTTTAAAATAAGATGCAAGAGTTGTTACAAAAATTGATGTTTGAGGGGAATGAGGTAAATGTAGAAGACATTTGTAATACCATGCTTGGCATACGATTCGGTTATATCAAAGGTCTTAGGTTTAGCCATAAGCCAAATGTTTCATCCTTATTAAGATCAACATACGTTCAACGTCTTGAAGAGGAAAACAAGTCGCTTAAGGTTAAATTACCACATATTAAAAAAAAAAGTTGGTCAAACATGAAAAGTACCTCAAAAAATTAATTAGCCTGGATTATGGAAGCAGTGAAGATGAAAATGAACGGTATTAATTACGTCTCTTATACTTTTTTCTCTTAATTCCTATTTTTATTATATTTTAAATTTAATACTTTTTCTTGGATTACAAATTTAAAGAAGATACAACAGGGCTAAGTGATTTGTATTTATTATTTTGTATTTTAATTATATAAATAACTAAAATCTTATACACGAAGAAGTTTAGTGATATTTTATTTTTTATATACAATGCTTCAAATTATCAATTATTTTGTATAATTTTTATAATAAAGAAACAACAAAAATATAAATATTGTATACAAAATATGGATTAAAAATGTTACAAATAATTACAATTCAACATGGTTTAACATTTCGTTAAAATGTAGATAAAAAATTTGACTATATTTTACAAAACATAGCTAAAACCATTTGCTATGTTTTCAAAAAACGTAGCTAAAACTTTTTGCTTTTGGTTACGTTTCCGAAAACATAGCTAATAGTTTTTACCTACAAAAACTAAGTGTACTAAAAGATATTGGCGATGATTTCTTAAAATGTGGCTAAAAGTTTTTAACTATGAAAATAAAGCGTAGACAAAAACTATTAACGATGACTAGCAAAAAACATCACCTATTGTTTTCAGCTAGGGGGATTTTGCAATGTTTTCGACAACGAGTATAAATTGTCGCTAATGAATATTAGCGACAATTTTTGGACCTTTAACTATGATGTTTTTCGTTGCCAAATGTTCCTTTGGCTATAGTGCGTGGCCTCTCTTGAAATAAGAAATTTTAGACAAACTTCCTAATCTTTAAAATTATGGAAAAAACTCTCTCAAATTTTCAAAAAACCCCTTCTTGTAGACTTTGGTCAAAAAGTAATAATAAAATACACATAGTATCAATTACAAAGGCGGACTAATCAAATGTCACTAATATGATAACCCAACTTAGCTTTTAAGTCCAATTCAAGAAGAGATTTTTTTTGAAAAACTGAAAACTAGGAAGAAGTTTTTTCAAGAATTTTAAAGATCATGGGATTTTTCTAAGATTTCTTAAACTACAGGTTATATTTATGTCTTTTACCCTTTTTTATTCTTTTGTAACATATTCCCTAACTCTCTTCTTCTTAAACAAAGTTGTCATTTCCCTAGAAATCCTAAAATCAATTTCTATATCTCCACTCTCTGCTTCTCAAGTACTACTTATCACTCTTACCTTGATTCAGGTATAACTACTCTTTTACACTCCATGATTATCTTGGTCTTGTTTTGGGAGAATTAAAGTTATATATTAACTAAAAATCTGTACAAAGCAAGAATGCTTAGGAGGGATAATTCCGAAGCGTATTTTGTAACAGGGGAATAAAACGTTCAGCTAGGAGGGAATACAAAATATAGGGCAATTTATATTTACAAGCTGAAAGTTACATAACCAAAATTTCCTTTGCATATGTTTAATTGAATTAACGATGTAATATGCTGCTGCCTTGGATAGTTTTCATCATTTATTCACGAGATTATCTCTTTTTTTTTATAGTTAGCCCACGATGTGTTCTAGGAGGGTCTCAACTATAAGAAGACACCTTTAAGCCATCCACATTCAGACTAATCCTCACTCGTACCGGGTCAGCCCGTAAGGAGTAAAGTGTTAGCCAAACAAGTTTCTTTATTCTCAGGGCTCGAATTTGAGACCTCTAATTAAGGGATAAGAGTACTGAACCACTCACACTAACTATATTTATCTCATTTAAACATGTATCCACGATGAATTCATTGACACCTTCTTTCCAGACTGTCCACATTCCTTCAAGCATTGCGATTTCCTAGGATTCTGCTTTGATTTTCATGTCATACCCTAGCAGGTACTCCCCACTATAGTCTCGAATGACACCGCCTGGATGACCTCTTAGGTTTTGATTATATTTTCATTCCTCGTTCTTCCACTAATGAAGCTGCTTTAATAGGGACTCACCAGTTGACATAGGAATGGTTTAATTCTGGTAACCATTTTGGAGATAATTATAACAACCACGTTGCATAGAGAGATAGGTCTCAAATCCTTGATCATTAGTGGGTGGGAAACTTTGGGAATTAACACAATCAAGCTGTTGTTTTAAAGACTTGGAAATGATTCGCTCTCAAAAGTGGAATTGTATCACTTACAAATGCTGAATTTATGTGGATTCAGTGACTTAATTGTGTTGCCTAAATCAATTGGCAACTTGAAGCATCTATTACATTCGAATTTCCATAGAACATCAATCAAGATATTACTTGAATCATGTAAATGTTTGTGTCCTTTACAAGGAAGAGCAATATTGGAATACTAATGAAAGAGTTGCAATTTGTGAGGAGTTCCAATTACCAATCACGTAGTTTTATAAGTTCGTTAGTTACATGTTTCAAAATGTAATTAATATCAATTTATCTAATATGCATGACATTAATTATGTGAAAGTGTAAGAACTTATAATTTATAATTAAAATTAATATATTTTAAATATTATATTTGTTATTTGATATAAATATAGTGAATTAATATAAATAAAATAAAGGTGTCTGTGTTAAATAAAATTATTTTTGTATTATAATTTAGTATTCACCAAAAAAAAAAAGCAAAAAGCAAGGTCTCTATGTTCGTCCATGGCGCCGGTCAGACGACGAAGTAGAAGACGACAACGGGGAATCTCCCCCAAAAATCGTCCCGGAAAACAAATCCGACAAGTAATTCTCTATATCTTCAGGAGCATATTTGACAAATATACTCACAATTCTATGTTTCTGATGCAGCTCGCGATACTGCGACGTTAGCTTCCTCGATATAGATACCATTACCTCGTCCCGAAGCTTCAGGTCCGGAATAACGCAAGAACTCTGTTTCCGGTACACTTCTTCAAAACTTGTAGTAAATCTCTCGAACATGTCCTTGACCTCCTCCGCCGTTATCACAGTCGTTGACTTCTCCGTTAGTATTTCAACCAGTGGGGCCCAGGCTAAACGCACGTAGTTCCCTGCGAACTGTCTCACCTTAGCTTCGTGCTTCATCACCCAATCGTCGCCGAGTATGGATACGAGATTTGATGTACGGACCTTTGATGCCACGTGTTGGATATTATTGGCTAAGAAGAGATAAGATACGGACACGTCTTTGTAGTGGTCGGCTTTTCGGTTGAGTTTACAGAGAACTACCAGAATTAACCGCGCGAATCGGAGGAACAAAGGAGTCGTCGGTGAGTCTTGGGAGTGTGGACTGTCGAAGTAGGATTCCGGCGGGTAAGGTTTCGATTGTGGAGGCCAGTCTGAGATAATGTCGGCAACTACGCTACTGTAATCGCCGAGTAGAACGAGGTAGTCCATTGCGTATATTGTTAGAGCATGCAGTTCGCCGCCGGGAGGTAGTGTTTTGGAAGAGTCCTTCTGGATTGTCGATTCGAACTCGGCAAGCATGTGGTGGATTGACTCAGTGAGTCGAGTGAGGGACGCGAGAGCTTGGGATCGGACGGCGGAGCACGACTCAAACGAAAAGATCTCCTCAATCTCCGGCCAGTGTTTGGAGATTGACGTGTACATATCGAGGGAGAGAAATATTCTCTCCGGCGAAGATCTTTTGCTCTTGGCGACGAGCTCAGGGAAGCTGAAGAGAAGAGTAGCAGCTTCTCCAGATACTTCAGTAAAGCAAGTCTCTCTGGTGGAATCTGAGACTGCGAAAACGGCATCGCAGAGAATTCTCTCTCCAGCGAACAGCGTCCTCATGGCGATCTTCATTGCGTCAAGCCAGTTCTTGATTTTCAATTCAAGTACTTCCCAACTCATCTTGGTCACCTTCGAAGAGCTCACTCGCTCCACGCCTAGTTTGTAAATACCTCCGTCGATTATTGATTTACGTAGGACTTTTACCACTTCTGTACACTCTTTGGTATAACCACAAGAGATCATGCACTCTGCAATGGATTTTAAGTCGTCCATTAAGGTGGCAGAAACGTTCTCAATTTCGGCGATGGAATCTCCGGCGATTTGGATTTCGTCGTCGTTGTCGTAGTCCTGATTATCGGAGCTGGATATGGTGGAGGTCCGTGAGGATCCGGTTGAGACGGATTCGGGTTCGAGGTGGGCTCGGCTCATGGAGAGAATCTGATAGAACTCCTTCTCCAACCTCTTCATGGCTGTTTGCGTGAGGGTTTGGGCTCGCTCGAGGCGAACGTCTTCAGATTCTAATAAATGCATGACCTTTTGAAGGCTGTTAACGCAGTTCAAGAACTGTGCTGCCTCTCTTTTGTCCTCGTGAAAGAGAAACGTGACGCTGGCATAGGTTGAAGAGTCTGAGTTCCATTTCATGATCATGGAATCAGCTGTTTCGATAATCATTCCAATCCTCGATCCAGAGAAGCTCCGGCGAGGAGTGGATAAAGGAGAAGTAGTTACGGCAAAAGATGGAGCCTTTGAGTGAAAACATAGGTTCCTCATCCCTTCTTTCGGCAGTAGACGATGATCGTAATGTAAGAAGCAAACACCAGGTACTAAAGAAACTGAATTTTCTGTTTGTTTCTCGGGAAAATTGAAAGGGGTCAGGCTTGAATTGGTGGTAATGATTTGGACAAGAAAGAGCGTTCTATGTTGAGCTATTTATGGACGTACACCAACAGGAGCTTATGTCATCACACTGTTGCAATTTACTATTCCAAACCATCTTTTTTGACTTCTCTCTTTCGCTCTCACCTTACCTATCAAAATTAGAGTCGAACTAATCAAAACCAGTCCAGTCCGGTTAGAAAGAGAGAACTTTAGAACAGCAACAGTCAACAATAACGCACGAAAAGTTCTGGCAATTGGCTCGCGGAGTTTATTAAAAACATTGGCTGGTGTTTTTTGGTGTCTGCGGAATTTTGGGGAGTGTTTACAGGGCTTATGCTCGCGTGGACTCTAGGATATCGTCGGATTGAAATGGAAGTCGACTCGGTTGTGGCCATCCAACTCCTCTCTTCCTCGGCCAGTAGATCATCGATCCATAATCCCATTATTCAAGGGATTCACGAACTGTTATCGCGGAACTGGATGGTGGTCCATCGTCACATCTACCGTGAAAGGAACCGCTGC